>JAKSZT010054091.1:601332-650474 GCA_026826555.1 Tolypeutes matacus | reverse complement strand
AGTTTTTCATTTTGAGGAGATCCCATTTATCTATTTTTTCTCTTGCTACTCGTGCTTTGGCTGTGAAGTTCATGAAACCATTTCCTATTAAAAGGTCCTGTAGATGCTTCTCTACAGTATCTTCCAAGTTCTTTATGGTTTTGGCTCTTATATTTAGATCTTTGTTCCATCTTGAGTTGATTTTCGTATAAGGTGTGAGATGGTGTTCCTCTCTCATTCTTTTGAATATTGATATCCAGTTTTCAATACACCAGTTTTTGAAGAGGCCATTATGTCCCAACTGAGAGGGCTTAGTGGCCTTGTTGAATATCACATGACTGTATATGAGAGGATTTATATCAGCACTCTCAATTTGGTTCCATTTGTCAATATGTCTATCCTTGTGCCAATAGCATGTGGTTTTCACCACAGTAGCTTTGTAGTATGTTCTAAAGTCTGGTAGTGTGATGCCTCCAATTTCATTTTTCTTTTTCAACATGTCTTTGATGATTCGGGGCCTCTTGCCCTTCCAAATAAATTTTGTAGCTAGGTTTTCCAATTCCTTAAAAAATACAGTGTTGATTTTTATTGGGCATTAAATCTGTAGATTAGTTTGGGTAGGATAGACATCTTGCCGATGTACAGTCTTCCTATCCATGAACAGGGAATATTCTTCCATTTATTTAAGTCTCTTTTGATTTCCTTTAACAGTGTTGGGTAGTTTTCTTTATATAAGTCCTTTACATCTTTAGTTAAATTTATTCCTAGGTATTTGATTCTTTTATTTATTATTGTAAATGGTTTTTTTTTTTTTCTTAATTTCCTCCTCAGATTGCTTATTATTGGTGTACAGAAATGCTACTAATTTTTGAGCATTGATCTTATAGCCTGCGATGTTACTTAACTCCTTTATAAGTTTTAGAAGTTTTGTTGTTGATTTCTCAGGGCTTTCTATGTATAGGATCATGTCATTTGCAAATAATGAAATTTTCACTTCTTCTTTTCCAATTTGGATGCCTTTTATATCTTTTTTTGCCTCAGTGCTCGAGCAAGTACTTCTATGACAATGTTAATAGGAGCGGTGAGAGTGGGCATCCTTGTCTTATTCCCAATCTCAGAGGGAAGGCGTTTAGGATTTCACCATTGAAGATGATGTTAGCGTTGGGTTTTTTCATATATACCCTTTATCATGTTCAGAAAGTGTCTTTCTATTCCTATCTTTTGCACTGTTTTTATCAGGAAAGAGTGCTATATTTTGCCTAATGTTTTCTCTGCATCTATAGAGATGATCATGTGATTTTTTTCTTTCAATCTGTTTATGTGGTGTATTACATTAATTTGTTTTCTTATATTGAACCATCCTTGCATACCTGGGAAGAATCCCACTTGGTCATGGTGTATAACTCTTTTGATATGTTGTTGAATGCGATTAGCAATTATTTTGTTGAGGATTTTAGCATCTAGGTTCATTAGAGAAATTAGTCTGCAATTTTCCTATCTTGTGGTATCTTTGTTTGGCTTTGGTACTAGGGTAACGTTGGCATCAGAGAATGAGTTGCTCAATATTCCTTCTACTTCTAGTTTTTGGAAGAGCTTAAGCAGAATTGGTGTTAGCTCTTTCTGGAATGTTTGGTAGAATTCACCTGTGAAGCCATCTGGTCCTGGGTTCGTCCCAGTTGGGAGGTTTTTGATGACTGAGTCTATCTCTTTACTTGTAATTCGACTGTTGAGTTCATCAATTTCTTCTTTCATCAATGTAGGCTGCTGGTGAGTTTATAGGAATTTGTCCATTTCCTCTAAATTACCATTCTTGTTGGCATATAATTTTTCAAAGTATCCTCTTATGATACTCTTTATTTCAGTGGGGTCAGTGGTGATATCCCCTTCTTCATTCCTTATTTTGTGTATTTGCATCTGCTTTCTCTTTTTCTTTGTTAATCTGGCTAAGAGTTTGTCAATTTTACTGATCTTCTCATAGAACCAGCTTTTGATTTTGTTTATTTTTTCTAGTGCTTTCTTATTTTCTATTTCATTTAGTTCTGCTCTAATCTTTGTTATTTCTTTCTTTCTACTTCCTTTGGGGTTAGTTTGTTGTTGTTTTTACAATTCCCCCAAGTGTGCAGTTAGGTCTTCAATTTTAGCTCTTCCTTTTTTTAATATATGCATTTATGGATATGAATTTCCCTCTCAGTACAGCTTTGGCTGCATCCCATAGATTTTGATATGTTGTGTTGTCATTTTCATTCAATTCAAGGTAGTTACTGATTTCTTTTGAGATTTCCTCCTTGACACACTGTTTGTCTAAGAGTGTGTTGTTTAACTTCCATATCTTTGTACCTAATCTATTTCTCTGGCCCTTAGTGATTTCTAATTTCATTCCATTGTGGTCAGAGAAATTACTTTGTATAATCTCAGTCTTTCAGAATTCATTGAGAGTTATTCTGTGGCCTAGCATATGGTCTATCTTGGAGTATGAGTCATGTGCACTTGAGAAGAATGTATATTCCAGTGTCTTTGGGTGTAGCATTCTGTATATGTCTATTAGATCCAGGTCCTCTAATGTATTATTCAGATTCTTTGTTTCTTTATTGATTCTCTGTCTAGATGTTCTGTCTAATGGTGATAAGGGTGTATTAAATTCCCCCACTATAAGTGTAGAGACATTTATTTCTCCACTTTTCCAGTGTTTTTCCAGTGTTTGGCTCATGTGTTTTGAGGCACTCTGACTACGTGCATAAATATTTATGATTGTTCCCTCTTCTTGGAAGATCACCTCTTTTACTAATATATAGTGTCCATCTTTGTCTCTTACAATAGTTTTGCAATTAAAGTCTATTTTGTCTGATATTAGGATAGCTACTCATGCCCTTTTTTGGTTATTGTTAGCTTGTAAAATTGTTTTCCAACCATTCACTTTCAGCCTCCTTGAATCCCTGGGTCTAAGGTGGGTTTCTTGTAGACAACATATAGATGGGTCATATTTCCTTATCCCTTCTGCCAGTCTGTGTCTCTTGACTGGTGGGTTTAATCCATTAGCATTCAGTGTTATTACTATCAATGAATTTCTTACATCAGCCAAAATTTCTTTGAGTTTATGTATGTCATGTGTTGTTTTTATTTCTCTTTTTGTCTTTTTAGTTGTTCTTACACTCTGTTCCAACTCTCTCTTTCCTGTTTTTTCCTTTCAACCTGTAGAACCTCCTTTAGGATTTCTTGAAGTGCAGGTTTCTTATTGGCATATTCTCTTAATTTCTGTTTGTCTGTGAATATTTTGAACTCTCCATCATTTTTTATTGCCAGCTTTGCTGGATAGAGAATTTGTGGCTGGAAGGTTTTTTCTTTTAGTAACTTGACTATGTCATACCACAGTTTTCTTGCCTCCATGGTTTCAAATGAGAAATAAGCACTTAATCTTATTGTGCTTCCCTTGTATGTGATGATTCTCTTTTCTCTTGCTGCCTTGACTATTTTCTACTTCTCTTGAACCTTGGACATATTGATTATTATATGTCTTGGAGTAGGCTTGTTGGGATTTATACTTTTTGGGATGTGCTGTGTTTCCTGGAAATGTGGATCCATCTCCCTCAATAGGATTGGGAAGTTTCAGCCATTATTTCCTTCAACACTTCTTCTCTTCTCTTTCCCTTTTCTTCTCCTTCTGGGATGCCTATGATGTGTATGTTTGTTCATTTTGTGTTGTCAGTTAAATCCCTAAGTCTCTGCTGGATTTTTTCTATCTTTTTATCTATCAGTTCTACTATCTATTTGATTTCAGATGTACTGTCTTCCACATCACTAATTCTTCCTTCTGCCTGTTCAAATCTGCTGTTATGTGAATCTAGCCTCTTTTTGATTTCTTGTATTGTGCCATTCATCACCATCATATCTGTTATCTTTTTATATATGTTTACAATTTCTTCACCATGTTCTCCCAGTGTCTTCTTAATATTCTTTATCTCTTCCTTCACTTCATTAATTTGGTCCATGATATTTGTTTGGACAGCTTTGATTAGTTGCTCGATGTTCTATACCTCTTCCTGGTTTTTAGTTTGATCATTGGAATGGTCCATGTTTTCCTGGTTATCAGTATGGCTTATCATTTTTTGTTGCCCTCTGGTCAACATTTATCTTGATGGATTTATTCAGCTGATTAGCTTCTCTATATGTATTATTTAGCTGATAGTTCTGTGTGTGTCTTTAGTTTTCTCTTTGATACTTTGTTCTTCTTGTATTTCCTTGCTTTTTTCTATGTTCCCTTGAAGGAAAAAGATTAGGGCCAGAGTAATCAAAAGAGGGAAGAAAGGATAAAGGATAATGGTAATATTGCTAAAAGTTAGAAGAGTGGCTGTATCAGACTTAGTAAAATGAATAATTAATTCATGTAGGTAGTGTACAGTGATAGTGGGGAAAAGTAGAGCACTTGTAATGGAATGGAAACCAAATAGAGAAAAATATATAGAATGATTTAAAAGGTCAGAATGATGAGGAGAGAGGGAAAGAGCAAAGAAAGGGCTGAAAGCATAAAGTTAATAATAATAAAAAAAGAAAACAGAATAGACAAGATATAAATTGACACCCACGAAGTTGAGGACTAATGAAAGAAGGTGGAATGTAAAATCTACAATAGAAAGCAGAAGGTGGAAAGATGAAGGAAGGAAAAGAGATAGTGTTGGTAGACAAAATCATTTACGCAGAGAATGGAAAAATCAAGGAAGAAGAAGCACAGCAAAGAAGAAACAAGGTAGCAGCAAATAATTTAAAAAAAAGTCGGGGGGGGGAGGAAAAAGGAAAGAAAACCAAGAAACAAACAAACAAAGAAAAATCAAACAAACACATAAGCATGCAGTCAAACAAAGCTAAGGAAGAACAGCATTCCTTCTTGGGCCATTGTGGAGCCTCTCAGCCTGCGTTCATCAATCAATTACCCTGCAGCCTTCTCTCTGCAGGTTTTGAGGCAGATTTTAGTGATTAAATTAAGTTAAAAAAACTTTTTTGAAGAAATAAGGGACCCAAATGGAGGCCTCTTCTGGACCACCGCCTCTGCCAAGGGGACCCTAAATAGGCTCCTGGAAACTTATCAAACAGTTCCCAATGCCTGAACCCCCCAGGGGAGCTGAGACTCTGACACTCAGCACAGAATTATAAAATAGGCTGGCTCTGCCTCCTCCCGAGCCAAGCTTCTGTGTCCCACGGCTGTTAGATAAATCAGGCTTCCTCAGCAGATTCGGCTCTCCCTCAGCCCACCACCACTTCTAGCCAGCTGGCTTGCTCCCAAAAAGCTGAAAGGGGGTCCAGGCAGCCAAATCAACAGAAAAAAACCCTCTCACCCTTTATCAAGACCCTCCTACTCTCAGAGAGTGCTCCCTTTCACCGGGTTGCCAGGAGGGTAGGGCTTAGCCATCTCCATCCACGATTTCTAGCTGGGGAAAAAAACTCACAATTTTATATTGAGCAGTCCACCTCGCTGTCCAGCTCCCTCCAGATTGATGTCTCCAAGGTTCTTGCTCTGCAGGCTCCCAGAAGAGGCCACCTGGGCAGGGTCCCCATTCAGCCATCCTCCATGAGAGAAATGATGAGTGCCCACCTAAACCGAGGCTAGCTTTTGCCTCTCCATTCATCCAGAGATTTCTGAGAGATTGGCCCCACCTGTCTCAGTGGCAGCCCTTAGCCAATGCTTGACTATCCAGGTATGAAATACTTGCCTCCAGGTGGGATAACTCCATGGTTCCTTTCAGGCTCCAGAGCCCCCTCGAGAATGCCTAAGCCTAGTAAGTTCACCTGTAACATACTCCTTTTTGGCTTCTTCCCCTGCTTCACTCACCCTATGTTTCTACAGAGAACACTTCTTCAAGACATCATTTGTCCAAGAATCTCAGCTCAGGCTTTGTTTCTAGTGAACCTAATCTAAGTCTCTACCACAAACAAGGTAGACTGGTGTGTGAGACTCATCACAGTTCCTTATGCACACACATCCAAAGATGGCAGATGTAAATGGATTTTTGTACAAAGAGGATTTCAGACTTACTCTTCAATCTCTAGGATTAACCAAAGCAAATGGAACTAAGATCTAGATCACATAGATTTGTCTTTCATTCCATGGTATTAAAAAAACAAATATCAACAATAAATGAAGAAAATCCATGTTGCAACACTGACTACATTGGAAAAGAGAAAATTGGTGAAATTCTGGAAAGACAGTTGGGTTTTGCCCTAGCTTAGATGGATAATTTTAGTAATGGAGAAAAATTGAAAATCATGCTCACTGGGGTCTCAGGGAAGATGCCCCACAGGCCTTGGACTTTATCCTCTTGCCTATAGGTGTGCCACTGGAATCCAGTCTGAGTCTTGGCTGTGCCCCGAGGACCAAGAAAACTCCCAGACGGCAGGTTCAGACCCTTGGCTCTTCTCCCTCTTCTCTCTGAGTGCTCCCAACAATGTTTAGGCTTTAAATACTAAGGCCATATATACTATTTCTCACTGGATGACATCACTGGACATCCCCCACTGCCACCACTAATTTAGCATGTCCAAAGTTCTTTTGAGCCCACTGATGTTCTCCTTAACCAGTATCTTCAGCTCAACTAATGGCCCCACCATTCTTTAGGGTCATTCTGACCAGATACATGGGAGTTATTTATTACAGACAAGATATTTAACTTCTAAGTGCCTCAGTTTCTTCATTGGTAAAAAGAGGAATAGCCATGATACCCTGTATCAGTTAGTTATTACAGCAACATACTGTGTAACAAGCATCTATGAAGTCTCATTGGCAAAAGACAATAATCTTGTTTTTTTTTTCCCCCACACATCTGCAATTCAGCTGGGAGATAGCTGGTCTGAATGCAATTGGATAGGGTGGCGCAGCTTCACATGTCTTTCATTCTACCCAAGGACCAATGGCTTAGGTTGTCCATATTTGTTACACAGTCATGGCAGAAGCACAGAGGGCAAGTTAAATTGCACAAACACTTTTAAACTTTGGTAACATCATTTCAAAGTTCAGAACAATGTCTGCTATGTCTATCAATCTATCATCTCTCTCTCTCTCTTTCTCTCTCTCTCTCTCTTTCTCTCTCTTTCTCTCTCTCTCTCTTTCTCTCTCTTTATATATACATCTGTCTATCACCTATTATCTCTATATATCTACCTATCTATCTATTATATATCTATAAGCATACCTCAGATATATGGTGAGTTTGGTTTCAGACCACTGCAATAAAGTGAATATTGCAATAAAGTGGGTCACAGGAATTTTTTGGTTTTCCAATGCATATGAAAGTTTTGTTTACACTATACTGTAGTCTATTAAGTGTGCAATAGCATTATCTAAAAACAGCAATGTATGTCCTTAATTAAAATGTGACACAGAGACAAAAAGTGAGCATATGCTGCTGAAAAAATGCACCAATAAACTGGCTTGATACAGGGTTACCACAAACCTTTAATTTGTAAAAATGCAATATCTGTCAGGTGCAATAAAGCAAAGCACAATAAAATGAGGCATGTCTGTATCTATATCTGTCTCCATCCATCTATATCCATCCATTGATCTCCATCTATCCACCCATCCATTCATCCATCCATCCATTCATCCATCCATCATCCATCCAATGTTTCCTTTTTTATTCTTCATCTCTCCCCAGCCAGTAAAAATCGTGGTCCTGTAGAATTCTCTTAAATATCTTTTTTTATTTCTTGCTGATCACCATAGCTGTAAGAAGGATTGTTGGTTTTTTTTACTGGATTATTTTTACATGTATCCTGACTGCACTCTGTTTACTCTTTTCTGCTCTCTATTCACTGCAGCAAATCAGATTGTGATTCTTGGTTTAAAGCCTGCAATGGCTTCTAAATGTCCTTTAATTAAAATTCTAACTAGTACTTTACATGACCTATAAGACTGATTATGATCTTGCTCATTCTGTCTTCCTGCAGACCATTCTTTGGGTGTTGGCCTGGCTTGGCCTTTGGGGTAAAAGTCTGGACTGTATTGCATCTGGAAATGTCATTGTTATCCTGTATGCACATGCTCCTGGATTCTCTGTCTCTGTGGGACAACTTCATGGATTCTGAATGAAACTAGTGCTCTGGAAAGAGGATGAAAGCTGGAGAGGATGAGAAGGATGGGGGAGCAATGAAATATAGACTAAATCTAGAAGAAAAGAATTGACATAAAAGAGAAGTATGGAAATTATAAAAAGCCCCCCAAAACCACAGTCTGGGTATTGAAGATATCTGTCTTTTGTGGACTACAATGTGAGGTGTCTCTTTGTTGTGGAAGGTCTTCAGAGCCCACAATCCTAGGGGTTCCTTGGCTTGCATCTCTGCCTCTGTCACAAAGTGATATCCTTTATCTCCTCCTGTGGTACTCTCTTTATAAACCTTCTAGCAATATCGATTAAGACCCACCCTGATTCACTTTGGCCACACTTTAGCTAATAATAGCATCTTCAAAATGTCCTGTTTGCAATGGCTTCATGCCTAGAAGAATGCAGATTAAGATGAAGAAAATGTCTTTCCTTGGGGCACACGAGTCTGACCATCACAAAGTCTTCCCATGGTGTGGATGCCAGGAAACCTGATTCTTTGGGGACATTATTATATCAATCTGCCATACCTGACAGAATCCAGGAGAGGAGCCATGTACCCAGAGCTCTCTGGTTGCAGAAAATATAGTTTGAAGAGCACCATTTAAGGAAAATTGGGCTTCCTCTAATATCTGAATTGAGAATATTAGTTATCCTTAAAAACGGTAGAAAGGCACAGAGGAAGAACCTGAAGGCTAGGACTCAGGAGAGCTGAGTTTAGTCTGTCTCCACATTTACATCATGTGGAGTGGTCACACATCACTTTTCCAAGTTGGCTTAGGAAGGGGATATTCAAACAGAACTGGGGTGAGTCAACCTGGGAACCTCTCCAGTCATTTGTCTCTATTATTCCTCATATGCATCAGGATATCAACTCAAAGATGGATTCCATCTTCTTGAATTATTTTGCATTTTCTTATCTGAAGAAATAACCAGAGACCCTTTGCATCCCCTTTTGTCTTTCTATAGTTTAGCATTTCTTTTTAGGTTCATGGCATGGATTGGGGGTTAGAGCTGGCCTCCTCCTTTTTCCCTATCTGAAGACTATTTAATGCTGTCTTGTGTCTCCAAGAAAACAGGAGTACCTGATAGGATTTGCCAAAAGGAAACACTAAAAGATCCAGCTTCTAGCCTTTACAATAACCACTCTAGTTACTTATTATGGGGTGTGAGTTCTTATGGGGGCAGGAAAGTGCTCATTGGGAAAAGATTGGCAAAGATGCAATGTGGAAAATGGGCTAAACCATAATCTAATTACTTTTGGTGCATAGCTAAAAACCTTAATATCTCAGTAACTTACAAATAACAATTTTTTTACTCTCATGCTCTCGAGTCTGCAGATTCATTGTGGTTCAGCTGACCTAGTCTGGCTCGTTTGTGATTTATGCTGTAGACCGAGCTCAAGGAGCAATGGCTGCCTAGGTCATATGCTTCTCATGAGGCTCAGAGGGAGCAGGAGAACCAGCTACATCTCACAGGCACAGTTACAATCTCTGCATTTGTCACATTGGCCAACATCCTGTTGGCCCAAGCAGTCATATGACCATGCCCAAGAATAAGAGATACTCTGCATTTTCTAGGGTGGTGTTGGTACTGCAACATCACATGGCAGAGGGTGTAGATGCATAATTTTATTACAACATGGGAAACAATTTTCCATTAATTTTACTACATCCTACCCAACTCTTAGACAAATACCATTTCTTTGACTGGGCTCCTACAAGGTCTGTGAATTTCATGTTGACAGTGGCTGGCTAAAATTCTCTTAACAAGGCTAACGTTCTACATCATTTCTGTACTACCTTGAAATATCTGGGAAGCCATGGCCTGTAAGAAGGGGTCCTATATATGATTACAGCTTCTTTTCCCAGGACCTCAGCCTCCTTCTCTATAAAAATAATAGGTTAAGGGCATGGTCTAATAAATTCCTTTCTAGGTCCAAGTTTTGTGATACATAAAATACCAAGTTATTCATGATGGAGCATTCATCTTCTACCCCATGGCTCCACCAATCATAGGCCATGTAGCTACTGGACCATGAGAATCATAGCCAAATACGTGAATAGGAATAGGGGGTGGTTTATGGTGAAAACCGAGAAGTAAACAGAACAGGACAGGGAAGTAGCAGTTCTGCCTGTCCCACTAGCAGAGAACAGGAGTCAGCGTGGGGGCAGTGACAGGAACTTGGGAAGTGTAGTACCTGGTTGAAAGGGGGACCCTCCCTTTCTCAGTTCCTCTGCTGTAGCACCACCTGCACCTCCGCAGTCCTGCCAAGTTTCACCCTACTGCCTAGCTTCAGGGCAACAAAGGGGGTGAAAGCTGGTGGACCTTATCCTTAATAATTAGATGGTTTGAAACTTAATAGTTAGATGGCTTGGCCATCTCTTCCAACCATCCTGTACCATGTTGGGAAAGCCATAAAGCATGTTTCTATGGTCTCTTAACCACTTGAACAAACAGGTCTCCGGACAGGGGGGTGGGGCTAAGATTCTCAAGTGCCAAGGTGGAATTCTACTATATTATTCATTTTTAATTTTTGGCTCCTTTTGTTTTGAAATAATTTCAAATTTACAAAAAGTTGCCAAAATAATACACAAAACTCACTTATTAATACCCTTTACCCAGATTCTTTAATTGCTAACATTTTACCACATTTACCTTATCCTTCTCTTTCTATAGGCTTGCACACTATTGTATGTTTTTCTGACCCATTTGAGAGTAAGCTGCAGACATGCTGCCTCTTCACTCTTAGATACATCAGTGTGTGTTTACCAAAGAAGAGGACCTTTTCATACACAACCTCAGTACAATGATCAAAATCATGAACTGTACATGGATATATCCTGCTATAACTATCAACATTTTATTTTGTGGCTGCCGCAGCATCCAACTTAACTTGGCTAAGCCTATTGCCTCAACAGTGATCTTTGGCCTAGTCAATAAGCAGCTTTCCAGCCCTGGGGCATAGACACAGACCTGCATCTGAGGTACCACCTCTACCACCCAGAGACCAGGATCCAAAGCTGGCCTCAAATGATAAGCTTACCTTCCCCACAGCCCTCGGAACCCCTCTCTTTCCCTCTTTGTGCATGCATTCACTTTAAACTAACCAATCCTTGACACCTTCCCCTCCCCCAGGAAATCTACTAAGTTTCACCCCTGGACCACAATAAAGGCACAAGCCCATGGGTACCTCTTGCTCTGCTGTGAGTTCCATCCACACTTGCTGGTGAGCCCCGGAGCTGATCGCGCTTCCCGTCGACCCCTCGAGGCACTCCTCCCTCTTTGGGATAGGTGAGTAACAAACCATCTTTTCTCATGCATTTATGGTCTGGGTTTCCCACTGTGTTGCAGCTGACCTCGACCAGGACCTAAATTTAAAAATCCGACTTAATTAATTCAAAACACATATTATTGTCTGATCTGTAGTCCATGCAGTTCATCAATTGCATCAGATGTCCTGTTTCTTTAGTCTCCTTTATTCTGGAACAGTTCCTCAGTCTTTCTTGTCTTTATGATTTTGTCAATTTTGAGGAGTACAGGGCAGCAGTTTTTTTTGTTTTTTTTTTAAGGGGTGGATAAGATGCACTCCCAGTTAGCAGGCATTCAAGTCCTGGATGGGTGTCAAACCAGAACACCTTATTTCTTCTGAGTTAAAAAATAATTTTGTTAGCGCAGGTGAAAATTTACAGATA
Organism: Tolypeutes matacus; assembly: GCA_026826555.1. Classification (NCBI taxonomy): domain Eukaryota; kingdom Metazoa; phylum Chordata; class Mammalia; order Cingulata; family Chlamyphoridae; genus Tolypeutes; species Tolypeutes matacus. The sequence goes on along the minus strand of JAKSZT010054091.1, from coordinate 638,713 downwards.
AATCATGCAGAATGTTCAGAAAGTTTCCCCATAATCCACCCCCCACTCACTCACACAGTTTACCCAATTACTAACATTTTGCATTAATGTGATACCATTGTTACTATTAATGAAACAATATTATACTCATTACCTATAGCCCATAGTTTACATTAGAGTTCACTGTGTTGTACAGTTCTATGGATTTTTAATTTTTAAAATAAATTTCCTATTTTAATTACTTTCAAGAATACAATTCAATAGTGTTAATTACATCCTCACATTTGTGCTATCACTACCATCCGTAACCAAAATGTTTCTATCATCCCCCAAAGAAATTCTGTACCATTTGTTACCTCCCCTTATCTCTCCATTCCTCACCTCCACTCCTGGTAACCAGTATTCTAATTTCTGACTCTATGAATTTGCACATTCTAATATTTCTTATAAGTAAGATAATTTAATATTTGTCCTTTTGTCTATGGCGTCTTTCATGCTACATGATGTCTTTATGTTGCATGCATGTATCAGAAATTCATTTGTTTTAGGACTGAATTGTATTGATAGGCCACATTTTGTTTATCCATTCATCAGTTGATGGACATGGGTTGCTTCCACCTTTTGGCTATTATAAATAATTTTGCTATAAATACAAATGTCTGTTTGAATTTCTGCTTTCAGTTCTTTTGGGTGTATAACTAGAAGGGGAATTGCTGGGTCATATGGTAATTCTATCCTTAATTTTCTGAGAAACTACCAAATTGTTTTCCACAGCAGCTGTACCATTTTACATTCCTTCCAGCAATGTCAGAGGGTTCCTATTTCTCCACATCTTCACCATTTGTTGTTTTCCATTTTTATTTTGTTTTTGTTTTTTTTTTTTAATAGTAGACAGGCAAGCTATTTTGTAGAATGCATCATAGTTTGGATTTGTGGATCTATTAGATTCAGACTATGCATTTTTGGCAGGAAAATAACAGAAACCATTTGTCCTTGTTGCATCATATCAGGAGGCCTGTGATAACAGTTTGTCCCAATGTTGACAAATATGCTAAGTTTGTTCTCCAGATTTAGGTAGTATCTGCCAGGTTGGGCCATGGTAATGTTACTAATTTTCCTTTTATAACTGAACTTCATTGATTAGCTCTTTCAAGTCCTGTGTCTCATGTGGAGCTTTGATTTGTTCTTTTGTCTGAGTCATATCTTCCTTTTTCTTTGTATGGCTTGTAATTTTTTGCTGGTGTCTAGGCATCTGATTCTGATGCTGGGTTTACTCTGATATTCAGTTTCTCTCTCTTGCCTAGAGATTTACTGTTTGGTAGTTGTATGCTACCACTGTTCTTTAACTCTTGTTTCAACTTGTTCTAGATATTTAGGATTGCCCATGTTTAACTGCCAAAACCAGGGTTAAGGACCCAGTAATGGGGTATGGGCCAGTTTCCAAGGGCCTTGGAGAGGGTGGCAGTAAAGGTACCTGCTTGCCTCTTTTATTTATTTATTTATTTATTATTATTTTCTTTTTTCATGCACTTTTCTGGCATGCCAGCAGATGGCGCGCGTAGGCAGTCCTCTCAACTCAAACTCCAGGTGCTAGGGGAGAGCATTTAAGTGCAACTCTTCAAGCAGGAAGGTGGTCCAGAGTATGGAGGACACTCACCGTTCTTCGAACATTTCCTTACTTCCTGCTATAACAAGAAGTTCCAGGTTCATCCCTCATTTTCCCTGCCCCCACCCTGGAACCAGCGGCTGGAATTCCTAGTGAAAGGTACCTAGGGACTAGCATCTGACTGCTAAGTGTGCTCATTGCTCTTGGGGATGTAATTGTGTCTGGGCCAGTGGTTCTCAAATCGGGGCAATTTTGCCTCCCAGGGGACATTTGGCCACATCTGGAAACATTTTTGCTTGTTACAAGTGAGGTAGGGGATTGCTACTGGCATTTTGTGGATCAAGGTCAGGGATTCTTCTAAACAGCCTAAAATGCACAAGTCAGACTTCTAAAGAAATTATTTGGCATAAAATGTCACAATACATGATATTTATTGTGCTAAGGTTGAGAAACCTTGTTTTAGGCCACGATAAGATTCATTCTATTCCTTCCCTTTCTATAGCTGTAAACTATCTTTGACAGTTCTCAACCTGGAGGCCATTATCACAATCTGTTTACTTGTTTTTTAAGTCCTTGAATTCACTGGAAGTAAAAGTTTATACTAGGTCAATGCTTCTCAATTTTTTCCCCCACTGAACACTATGTCTGAAGGTTCCTATTAGATGTTACCCCCCAAAAAAAGTCCAAGGTTAAAATTCATCTATGAGTTCGAAGAGAATTAATCAGGTTCTTTGTTGTAAGTATGAAAACATTGTGTGTTTTAATGAATATTCTAATGTGGAGAATTTTGTGTATAGAATAATTTCAATATATTTGTTCAAAGAATTGAAATACTTTTAAGAAAGGATATATATATTAACACATCAATCTACTTATGAGCTGCATGCAACAGTTTGCAAAATGCTGTTTTAGATTTTTCTCATCCTGCAATGGATGTTTCTAGATTTTATCCAAATGCCACGAAGTAAAGACATTTTGTACTTTAAGAAAATCCAGTGTTGGAGAACATCTAGAGAGCAGATTGTCCTTCTTAACACAGCATTGTAAGAGACATCTTGTGTGTACGGGGGTAGGTTGAGGGGACATGGAAACAACTTGCTCCAGCCCATTGTTCAGGGAGAGTTTTGCTGCCCCAAGCTACAGAGAGAGTAGAGCATATTCCCCAAAGGTTGGAGAGAATGAGCTCACCACCCCAGTGCTGTGAGGGGGGTTAACCTGTTCCCCATAGGTTGGGGAGAGTAAGGTCGATACCCCATTGCTCCGACAGGGGTGGGCCTGTTCCCCATAGATTATGGAAGGCCATGTCACTACCTCACTGTTCTGAGGAGATTGGACCTGTATGCCGGAGATTAGGGAGAATGTTGTCACTACCTCACTATACTAAGGGGGTTAAGACTCTACCCCAGATATTGGGTAAAGTGTGGCATTCACCCCAACATTCTTAGACGGTGATATCTGGAGCTCAGTCACCACCCAGATGCTTGATGAGGGTGGAACCAAGAAAATGGCCATTGGACAAGCCTGTGGAAAGGGTGGGTCCCTATGAGGCCTCAAGGAGGAGAAGAAGTCATCATCTCAAGAATGACTCTCAGTCTTTGAAATCTAATGAAGTATGCCTTGCAGGTTTACAGAACTGTAGGGGACCCCTGACTCATGACTCATATTTCCCTCCCAATTTCTCTTTATATTACTGCAAATGTTTATCCTTTGTCTGTCCCTTTGTATACTGGAAGCAGATAAATTGTTTTGTAAATTTCACAATTCTACAGCCAGAGGGGATTTTGCCCCAAGACAAATTTGTATTTCTATAAACTAATTGTGATGTAATTTTGTACTTATCATTTTTATTGATTTAAGGTTTTTTTTTTTTAATATTGTAATGTCTTTTTGGGATTCAGAGGGTGGAGTGTGGCAGTTTGCTATTATTTATTAATCTTAAAAATGAGAAAGATTATGTTTGTAAACTGGTCTGTTCCTTTGGGTGTGATACCCTTTGATTGTTTTAAATTCAAATGTTTTAAATTTACTTGATAAAATCAATTTAGGATTATTGATTTAACAACATCAGTAAGGCATGATTCAGGTTAAGTCCCTGCCCCCTTTGTGGGTCTATATAAATGGACACTCACTCAAGAAGACACACTGAAGAGGAGAGAACTTGGTAATTTTGGTCCTGCCATGTGACAGAAAGGAGAAGGGTCAAACAGCTAAAGCCCTGGGAAGAGAGATGAGTCATTTGTCTGATAGTTTGCAGCTGAAAAGAACAGAACAACTGAGCTGCTGAGAAGGTCAGAGAGACCAGGCAGAGATCGTCTGCCATCTTGTTTCAACAGACATTGGTGAGAAAGCAACCTTGAGTTGGATGCTTCAGGGCCTTGTAACTGTAATCTTTTACCTCAAATAAATACCCTTTATAAAAGTCAAAAGATTTCTGATACTTTGCATTAGCACCCCTTTGTCTGACTAATACACAACCTTAGTGTCCATCAATGCATAGATGGATGAACAAAATGTGTTATATATATACAATGGAATATTGTTCAGCTGTAAGAAGGAGTGGCATCCTGATGCATGCAACAAAATGGATGAATCTTGAGGACATTATATTGAGTGAAATTAGCCATATACAAAACAACAAATATTGTATGATCTCACTAATATAAGCTAATTATGATAAGCAAACCTGTGGAGTTAAAATCTAGAGTAAAGGTTACCAGGAGATAGAATGAGGGTAGAGAATGGAGAGTTGATGCTTAATTCGTGCAGAATTTTTAATTAAGTTGATTGTAAATGTTTGGAAATGATAGAGGTGATAGTAACACATTATTGTGAATGTAATTAACAGTGCTGAATTATGTGTGTGATTGTGTTTGAAAGGAAAAGTTTAGGGTCGTGTCTGTCACTAGAAGGAAAGTTAGAGAATAAAACGACACTGTATAATGCAGAGAACCTTGTTGTGGCTGAGGACTCTGGTTAATAATAGAAATATAAGAAAGTTCTTTCATGACTATAATAAGTGTAAGTCACTATTATAAGGTATTAATAATAGGGTGGCATATGGGAAAAGATACACCTAAGGCAAACCATGGACTATAGTTAAAAGTAACATTTTAATATTCTTTCATCAATTGCAACAAAGGCACCACAACAATGCTAAGTATCAATAACAGGGGGGTATAACAGGTATAAGGTTTTGGGTTTTGGAGCAATTAAAATGTTCTAAAATTGATTGTGGTGATGAGTGCACAACTCAGTGATTATACATAGAGCCATTGATTTTATACTTTGGATAGATTGTGTGGTGTGTGAATATATCTCAATAAAACTGCTTTAAAAAGTATGAGAGCAAAGTGAGGGGTATAGGACAGTGCCCCTGAAATGCTAAACTGTGGATTCCAGCCTAAACAGCTCAAAGTTTCCATTAGTTTGAGGGTGAAGCATCGAGTATCCTTTCATTTTGATGATGATCTTCATTTTGCATTGTATCAAAATGTCTTTCTGCAATGAAATAGTGATCATAGATTTTTTTCTTTGACATCTTACTTCATAAACAAAATATTGGCAATTTTTAATTCCCACTATTTTAAAAAATCATTGAGTAAAAGAAACTATAGTCTGCAACCCATGGCATGGAGGCATCAGAGAGGGACCACAGGTTGGTGCCAGAGTTAGAGGGAAGGTGGGAATGGTGGACCTTAGGGCTCAGAGCTCTAGGGCTTCTGACAGGAAATAGTGAGGAAAGAGAGTGGGTGTCCCCCCACCTCACAATAAAGGACAGGTTGATATGCTGATATATCAGAGATGAAGTTTAAAACCCCAAGAAAAGAATCGCCACAGGTGGTACATGAGCGTAAGGTTGAAGGGCGAGACCAGTGTCTGCAGCTTCCCAACTCTCCCAAATCCTGCTGAATAAGCAAGTTTGGAGAGAACCTCCCTAAGGCAGGGGTTCTTAACCAGGGGTCCATGGACTACCAAGGGGTCTGTGGAAAGATTACAGGGGGTCCATGAGCTTGAATTGAAAATTCAAAACAAACATTATTCTTATGGAGACGTGTTGGTGTGGGTGTGATATATTTATTAAATAATACACAGTATAGTGTGGACTTGGTAAAGGGTCCGTGGTTTTCACCTGACTGGCAAAGGGGTCTGGGGAACAAAAAAAGTCAAGAACCCTGCCCTACAGCTTGGGCCTGCATCCACCTTTGGCTATGACTACCAGAGGGAGCAATTTGTCTGCTGATGTTCAGCCCTTCTCTTGGCTTTTCTCTCCTCACCATGAGCAGCTGCTCCTTCCGAAGCAGGTCTTGGGCTTAACTGAAGGTCTACCTTGGAGCAAGGGCTTTGCAATAGAAACACTCTCTGAGTACTGTTCTGGGCTCTGGAGAATCCTATCTCCTTGACTCTATCCTCACTATATTGGGATAACTGAGGACAAACGAGTGATTACTGAGCAGAACAATTGCCAGTAGATGGCAGCAGCCTCCCGTCATGGACCGCCCCCCACCCAGACTTCTCCAGCTTTTCAACAGAAACTCCTGAAGTCGGACCCCCTTCTCTCCCCCAGGAAGGCAAGATGGACCTAGAACTGACCCTCTGAGAATACAGGGAACTTCCTAAAGCAGGTGACAATGAGTTTGTGGATATTCCTGTGAAAAATCTGGTTTCTGACCTCTCTCGGTATTCTCCCACTTTTTCCCTTCCCTCCTTTCTACATTCTCTTACTCTCCTCTCCCATTTCTCAAGCCACCCATCTCCTTCTTGTTCCTGGTAGTCTCTGGGGATCAGAGGTGTGAATATTGAGGAACACTCTAATTTCATTCCAACTGTTAATAAGAGTGAGTGATCCATGTGTGATGGACACAGTTTTCCATCCAAGGTGTGGTGACTAAGCAGAAAGTTCAAGTGAGTCCTGATCTGATGAATCTACAGATGGAGGATTCCCTTCTACTAGCAGCCACTCAGGTCTGGTGTTTACACACTGCTTCAAAGAGCTTCATCTTTCACAATTGTGCATGATCATAACCATCACCACCACCACTATTACCACCACCATCACCACTACCACCATCATCACCACTACCACCATTTTGTCACCATCACCACTACCATCACCTTCACCACCAACACCAACACCAACACTAACATCAACACCAACACCAACACCACATTCTACAGTGAGTCAGTTAAGCTGCGTTTGAGCTGGAGCTCAGCAGATTGGCTTCTTTAAAGCTCCAGAGTCATTGCTACCTTCTATAGAACATTACACTCATTCACATCTATGTGTCTTGGCTCAGACTGTCCTGTTGGGAATTCCTTTCTCCTTAATGAGTCCCCTCATTGGATTCTCTTTATATTCTGTGATTCAGCAGATATTATCTTCTCCAGGAAGGTGACTGTCTGGTGTGTGCTGCCCAGAAGCATATCCTGAGTTGTCTTGTAATGTGATTGCAAATGGTTTATTTGCACTATTGGGGGAAGGAAGAAATGAGACAGGGAAGGGAAGGATGCCAATTCATGGAGTATTAATAATCAGGCTACTTCTGGAAGCAGGGCTCTATCCTGCTGGGAACTTCTGCAAGACATGTAAAGCACGGAATCAGTTGCTGTTCAGGGTTGAGTGATGCTTCCCAGAGGCATTAATTCTCTAGCACTTATGGCCTGCTACTTTACAGGTAAACTTATGCAGATGCTAGCAATTGGATGGTGGGCACTGTTGTAGTAAGGGCCAAGAGGACATGGGTAGGGCATTCTGGTGTTGCTCACAGCAGCCATGATGCCATCCTCTTTCCCAGCCATCAAGGTGAGTTTGGAACCTTTTCTTTGTGCTCTCTAGTACCCTTTTCTGATTTCTTTTGCCTGTCTGGCACTTCACCTTCCATACTAGACTGAAAGCTCATTGAGTGTAAGCCTTGTCTCTTCCTTCTTGATTTCTCCAGCACCCAACTGAGTGTTCAGCACAGAGCATATGAAGAGCATGCCCATTTTAAAAAAATCAGTTTTATTGAAATGTATTCATAAACAATGCACTCCATCTATGGTGTACAATCAATGGCATTTGGTATAATCACAGAGTTGTACATTCATCACCTCAATTAATATTAGAGATTTTCATTACTCCAAAAGAAAAAAAAAAATAGAATAAAGAAAAAAAAAAAAAACAACAGAACTAAAAAACAAATAAACAAAAAAAACCTACCCCTAAGGAGTCATCTCTCAATCTCTGTATACTTCTCCTGCCATACATAACTGCTAATCTATTTCTATCTCTATAATTTATTTGTATTTTACATTTTGTATAGACAGAGTTAAACAACATGTAGTAATTTTTGTCTACTTTCTTTCACTTAGCTTTTTTTTTACCATTGATGAAAAGTTATTAATATATTACTGTATACTACTGTCCATAGCTTTCTATGATTATGTTTTGTCCAAATTGGAGCTCATTTTATGACAAACCAGAAAAGCTCCCAAAAGTCTTCATTCAGAAACTTTAATTTACAGAAGAATACTCTTGAATAATTAAAAGAGAAAAATATTTTGTAGAAGCCGCAGGAACAAAAAAGCAAATTGCAGCATGCAAATTAGGAAAATTAAAATGCATAGAAAGGAAGTAGGAGAGAAAGAAAAGGTAATCAGCAGCAGGGAGGATCAGAAGTAAAATAAGGTGAGAGTGAAAATGAATCACAGTTGGCCTGAAGCTCATTCCCTTCTGAGTGAACAAGGAATAAGTTAAGAGCTGCAACCAGAAGGAAAATGCTAGACCAGCCCACCAACGACAGGTTATAGTGATGTTCAAGTGTGATCTTGGTGAGCTTAATGGCTGAACTGAATGGAAAGAGTAAGGAATCATCTATATATTTTGTCTAGTTGATACTTGACTATCCCAAAGACTTGAACAAAATGTTTTTCTGTATACTTTAATGTTTTTCTGTATACTCTCTGTTTTTCTAAAATCCTATATTTCATCATACTCCAATTATGTGAATTTAGAGTTTCTGTGTCAAAGATATTCAGGGAAGAGGAAGAGATGAGCAGAAACAAAGTCAGCAAAGGTCCTTTGGACTACAAATATAAATAGAATTTACTATAGAATTCTGAAATGTCAGCTGTATTCCTGTAATAGTTGTAGTGGCCATATTTGGCTGGTTTAGATCTCTCACAAACCCAAAGTGACCTATAACATACGGCAAATCAATTTCAGCCACATAATGGTGTCAGAAGGAAGTGAGCTTATAGCAAAGACAGACAGAGGTCTATAGAGAGGGCATCCATCACCTCAGCTCCTTGTAATCCTTCACATTCATTAACAGAACTAAGAGGGGTGTTGGAAGTTCCAAATCCTTCTCCCCTTCCTGCTCAGTCACACCAAGATATTTCTCTGAGTATGGCCCTCCCCAGGTTTGCTTCTTGCTCTTGAGTCAAGAATGTATTCCTTGAGCCCCTTCCTCACTCATGCCCCTAGTTTATAATCACAGCACAGGTGGGGTTGCCTGCAGGAAACTTCCTTCTCACCCCTCATTCCCTCATCCTCTTGGGCTGGGACAGGTGCCCCTTCATGTATCTGAGCATCACAGTTGACCACTGCCTTGCAATTATTCGTGCTCTGTCTTCAGGCCTCAGCACCCAGCATCACGCCTGATACATGTGATGGTCAAGACATAGCACAAGAAACAGATCTATGTCTACTGTTTGTTTTTCAGCAATACTACATTATTTCAGCTATATAATGCTTTTTAATATCAGGCATGACAGATATTGCTACATGCTCTTAATTATATATATTCTTCTAAATTACTTTTTGTATCCTAAAATGATTAAAATGGATATCAGTCATGGTAGCATAGTGTTATTAATGTAATTAATGCTTCTGAATTGTATACTTGATCGTGATTGAAATGGGAATTTTGAGTTGTATGTCCATTAGTACAATAAAAAGCTTAAAAATAAAAACAGAACCCAAAACGATGAAAATCTACTTAAATGGAATTGAAATAAATTTATAGATAAATTTGAAAGAAATTAACATCTTTACAATATTTGTCCTTCCCATACAGAATAATTTCAAAGGTCTAGTTATAAGGTCATTTTCTCTTTCATCTCAATAAAATTTTCTTATTCTTCATAAGGAAATTGCACATTTCTTTTTGACAGTATTGTTGGCCATTGTGTTGCTGTTGGAGTGGGTTTTTTCTTTTCCTCGTTTTTAAATTCTAATTGCTTTTTTTCCTAGTATTTAGGAAAGCTATTGATATTTGAATTTTTGCCATATATTCAGCCATGTTGTTGAACAAATATATTGATTCAAACAATATTTAAATTGGTTCTTTTGAGCTTTCTCAACATATGAGAAAATCTTCTTCAAATAAGGATAATCGTCCTTTCTTTTCTCACATTTTTTAGCATTTGCAGGAGGCTGTGTCCTCTATGTAGTTTTGTGGTTTTTCTGTTGCATTCAAGCATTCATTTATAATCATTAATTAACCTTGCTATCACCAAATCACATTTTTTTGCAATGAACAAAGAGATTGACCCAATTTACTGCTTCAACAAATATTACACTGAACATGGTTATTGATAGCTTTTAGTAACAAGAAAAAAAATTAAACTTCATTCCTACAAAGAACAGAATGTCCAGGGTTCTATATTAATAAAACTATCCATGACTCATATTCTATCTTGGTCTATGAATGATGTTCTCAACAAGAGTTACAAGTTTTTAAATACCACAAAGGATACATTGGTTTTAAAGTTTATATGACACATCCTCTGTGTAGTTTTATTTACAGAATTTCCGGGATTTAGCACAACATAAGACACCTAAGAGTTGGCAAACAAACCTTTTTGGGTTGCTGCTTGTTGGTGCCTTACATTGAGGACGTTTTATTTTATTTTATTTTATTTTTTTATTTTTTTATTTTTTAAAGATTTTATTTATTTATTCATTTATCCCCCCCCCTGCTGCCTGTGCTCGCCGGGTCAGCCAACCACGCCGTGCAGGCGGGCCTGCCCTCACCAGAAGGCCCCGGGAACCGAACCCGCGGCCTCCCATATGGTAAACGGGAGCCCTACTGATTGAGCCACAGCCGCTTCCCTTGAGGACGTTTTAAATGCTGCTCTGTGTTGCCAATTGTTTTTTTCTTTTCTCTTCTGTATAAGAAAATATTTTCATAGCCAACAATTGCATTGCATTCTACAACATTCAAAGTTTCTTTCCAAAAGCATTATTTCATTTATTCCTCAAAACGACCATATGCAGCAGCAATTATTATTGTCCTGTTACGCAGATGAGATGAATCTCAGAGTCATGACCTCGCTGGCTTTTTGGCTGTGGTGGACACTGCAGTGCATCTCAGCACTCTTTTTCCAGAGTGAAACTCTTGTTCTTCCAGCCGCTGGGACAGTGGCCACCGACCACTCATTCCTGAGTCCTTGTATAGATATCGATCTTGGTCAAGAGAGCTGCTTTGCCCAAGATCATGCTCCTTTCTTATTTCTGATGAAAGATCTATAAAGGGGTACAAAACCCCGACTATATTGGCTCAATTTACTACAGCTCTGAGGACCATCCAGCTCCAGAGCTCCCCCTGGGGTGGGCTGAGACTTCCCTTGAAACTGTATCACAGCTCAACTTGTTCCCCTGCCCGTCCTGCTTCCCTGACTCCGGAGTATGCACCTCAATAAATCTTCTGCACATGAATCTCCACCTCAGTCTGCTTCCAGGGAACCAAGACTAAGGGAGTTGAGGAATCAGCACCCAAAACCACGTCCCTTGACTCAGAAGATTCTGCCCTTACACTACGCTGTATTTGGTCTGTAAAACTGTTTGAGGACAGGGGCAATTCTTGTCCAGGAGAATCTATATATTCCTTCAAGAGCAATGTGTGCTGGGTGATCCAAATGTTCTTTGATTTGCTCATGGGAAAATTTTTAATTTGAAAAGTTTCCTGTCTTCAAAAACCTCTACTCAGCCCAGACTTTCTTTACCCTCTTGTATACTAAGTGAAATAATAACCAAAGCTTCCATCTCTATTGGACTTCATGAAACTTTTTCACTTACCTAATTTCGTTTGGTCCACACAATAAGGAAGGCTCAGCAAGTAGCCTTATGAGGAAAAAAGTAGAAAAGAAGGTTAGGGATGAGAAGTTAGACCCTGTAACTTTCAGTTTAATTTTCTTCTCATTGCAAAATAAGCTTTGTTGGATACCCTGCCACTGGGAATGTAGCTTTGCAGGGAATCTCCAGCTCATAGAGTGGGTCAGCTAGGAATGGTTTTGGCTGGGAGTAACAGGAGTCCTTGAGAAACAGTGGACTCTATGTGAAGACATTTACCATTTACCCCTAATTGGTGAAGAGATGATGGACTCAGAGCTGGGTTGATGGCACAATGCTGTGAGCCAGGACTCAGGCTGTTTCTCTGCCTCTTCTGGTTATTACTTGGTTATTTATTCTTGAGCACAAAGCTCATGCCTGAAAGAGGGCCCCATAGCTCCAGGTATCCTGTCTCCATATTGCAGTTTCCAAATGCAAGGAGTAGGCGTATGAGTAGGTGGTTACAGAGAACTAGGGGGAGAGAGAGAGGAAGAGAGAGAAAGAGGGAGAGGGAGAGAAAGAGAGACTCTTCCCAGGACCCCTCTCTTTATCCAGGACAATGTCTTTCCTAGGAGTGTGCCAGGACACTTCTTACATCTGATGGAACTGGGTTCTACGTACCCTAATAGTGAGAAAGTCAGGCAAACCCATTGTCTGGTACTTTCAGCCTCTGTACCTGGAGGCAGGTAGGGAGAAGGAAGTTGGGTGTGGCTGTAGGATGGCCATCAAAGGATCCTGACACACCTGGGAAGATTCATTTAGGACCCTAAAACAGCACTGCTTTGAGACCTGCATTGTGGCTGAATACAAAGGGTTCTTCTGCACTCTGCCCCATGCTGCGCAGCTTTGGTCTTGTGGAGTGCCCTGAGTTTGCAGTGTCTGGGGGAGCTGTCCAGTTGCTTGGAGTGCAGCACAAAAAAGCTTCCCTGGGACTCACAGGTATTCATGGGGTGGGGGCTGGAGGGGGTGTAGGATCAGGAAGTGGCGATTATGCTTCATGATGTAGGTAATGCGAGAGTGAACTGTGGACAGTGATAGACTGGAGCCTCATTTCACTAGTAAAGTCTGAGGAAATGTGGGCTACAAATATTCTCATGCCCTTGGATTCAGATGGGTTTTCTTGAGCTGGAATTTGTTGAATGAACCGGGAAAGTTCTATGAATAGCTAAACCTCCTGTTTCTAGGGCAGACCTCTTAATATGTTTCCATGAATAGTTGGGATGATTATAAAAGATTGCAGTACTTTAAAACTTAAGATTTTGGTTACAGTAAGGTCTAAGCACACTCATGGTGGTATTTGTGCTTTGTGTGTGATGGAGAAGTGAGGCAGTGTGCGGGTGTAAGGAAGTTCCTAGATCTGAAATAACAAAGACAAACTAAGAAATACCTACCTTGCAAATTCTTTACACACATTTCTTGGCAATGCTGTCCTTTATTTAATTTCTAGTTTCCAAAGCACAGTTTCTTGATATGAGAGTCCATAGAGAGCTTCCAGAAACATGATTATACTCTGAAAGTTTTGAATGTTTGTGTGTGTGTGTGTGTATGTTTGTGTGTGTGAATGTGCATTTACAAACATGCATTTCTGGAAATGTCCCATGACTGTCATCAGATTGCTAATGCGGTCACTGACTTCAAACCATTACATTTTTAGATACTGGTGCTAAAATGTGAATGCAACATGAAGAATTTGCAGTGAAATTATATGCAGACCAGCACTTGAGAATTATATATCCTGTACATTCAATTGAATCAAGCAGCAGGCTACTTCCTCTTTGCATTCAATGAGAGTAAAAAAATAAGAGGATGAAAGAGGATAAAATCGAGTAAACTAAAGCAAAGCAAGAGCCAGCCTGTTAATCCCCAGTCAATTACTGAGCAGCAGTAGTGAACTGTCTGCTTATCTAGGCACTTCAGGGAATGTGATAAGTCTGCAGACACATCCTCTTCCCTCCAGGAGCTCACAGCATAACTGAGAGAGGATATATCCAGAAATGTTCAGTGCCACTAAAAACAAGGAAAATTTTAAGTATTAAATGGATGCTGTGATTCAAAGGAGCATGTGGAAACACCTTACGTTGAAAATCAATTCAAAGAGTAACTCATAGTTAACTCATTATGCTATTAAGCATATGCAGGCATATCAAGCATGCAAAAAGAACATTTTAACTTAATATTTTTTCTTTTAAAATACAGATATGTAAAGAATAAAATAAAAAATAGCCTATAATCTTATCATCCAAATACGCATGACTGACATTAAAGGTAATTAAAAGCAATGCATATATTGTTATAATATTCAAACAATACAGAAAGATGCAAAATAAGAAGAAAAAAAAAGCCTACCACGTACTTTCTCACCCACTACTTCTCTGCAAAGATATCCGCTGTTAGTATGTCATTATACTTTCTTCCAGGAAAACTGCAAATGCTGGTCTCTCTCTTTTATGTGCGTGTATACATGCATATGTGTATGTGTGTGTGCGCACAGACAATACACAAATACACATAGTTTTGTTTTTACAAAGAACTTGCATTAATTTATGGTGTGGACTTGCTTTTAGCAAAATAATATAGTTAAAAATTCTTTCCCTGTTAACATATCATCGCAATCTAATTCCCCTTAATGGTTGGGTACTGTTCCATCATGGGTATGCCCCTTAATTTATTTAACCAGTCCCCAAAGATGACCTCATTTTGGTGCCCTCCAAGTTTGTCCTATAGTCAGCAGTCAGCATTGTTATGCATATGTTTCACTGAGTGTTGGTGATTGTATCTATGAAGTAAATTCTTAACAGTGATTGGTTTAGGGTTGGGCATGTGACCCAGTTCTGGGAAAGGGGATATACTGGGTAGTGTCTAGGAAACATTTTCTACCATTTAAGAAGGAGCTTTCATTCCACCCCAGGTGTTGGTTTTAATGCCTGGAGTGGTCACAACCATCCCTCTACCAGCCTGAGCCTGGAAAGGCATGAAGAAAAAGGCAAGGATGAGAGGCTCACAAGGAAGCAGGGCTGGATATCTGAAGTCCTGTTCCTGAAACCCATCTTACCCATGGACTTCTTGTTAGGAGTGGTAAATACTTCCCTTAGTGTCAAGATGTTTTAAATTGGGGACTTTATTTTATAGGCAGACGCAGCTCATCTTACCAGGTCTCAACCCCCAAGAGCTTTTTGCTTGCATGGCTTTTTTCTACCCTCACCTCTTTGGGTTTGCTCTCACTTTTATGGCTGGTGGATATGCATTTTCTCTCAAGAACTGCTTGCTCACCCCACTCTTACAGAGTGGAGATCTGCACATGCTATTGCAGGAGGGGATCTACCATGACACTCATAAAATTTAAGTGTCAGGCTTCACACAAACCCCATGTAAAGCTCTGTGAGAAACACTAGCTAACTTGACCATAAGTTTTGTACAATTAAAAATGGTGAGCTGCAGTCCATTAAGAACATTGCCTCTTTCCACTCTGACCCCCCATCACATTATCCTCCTTCTGGGTGACGTAAGGGTGGGCACAGGCATTTTGGGAATGGGTTAATAGGAAGCTAGGTTGTGGATACATTTAATTTAGGGTTAGTGAAAAATGTTTTTGTGGTTCCCAGTCATTTCTGTGCCTGGTTCCACTAGCTCTAGTTGACCTAGTGAAGATTCCAGATGTAACCTCCAGATAGCCTTATCATCCACCGGGTTTTGACCCAAAGAACAGGATCAGAAGTTGGATTTTGATTGGAATGTATCCTATAGCATTTCACATTGGAAGTATGTGATTAGTGATTAGTGGTGAAGAAACAAGGTTTTAAATACATGCACCCAGAAGTGAGTCTGTGGAAAATTCTCATCATAAACATGGAAAATTATGAGTGTTAGATTCGGTTCTTATTGACTCTTACTCAAAAATGGAAATTTTCTCTTATTGGGAACATACTCACTAATTTAGTATATGCAATAGCCAATCCACCATGCATTTCCGTTTTTCTTTGACGAGAATAGCGTGAGATAGAATTTCACAACATTCCACATTTGTAAGCCATACACCTGCAGTGTAATGGCACACAGCAAGCACACATATGTGTGATGTGACATGCCCTTCAATGCATGGGATCACACCCTCTCCCGTCCTCTCATCCCAAGGAAGTCTGGCAGTTCCAAACAAAGTGGATGTAAAAACCTGGGCAATAAATTGATCTGAATAAATACTTAAGTCAGTTAATGAGTGTAGCACAAAATTAAATGATTATATGATTTTAAAGCCCAGCACAACCTACTGGTGATTTAAAAATGCTCTGCTAATGAGCACTGACAATACCAAGAGTCTTTAAAAGTGCATCAATCTAAAGTCAAGAAAAGTTTAAATGTCTTAAAATCTTAGAGCACGTATATGAAAGGAAATGGATAGAGGCTTTCCAAATTGTAGCAACAATCTGAAAAATTTATCTAATATTACCATTTGTGAGTTTTGAAGCAGAAAAAAACTATGATATACTACCAATTAAAAAAAACAACAGCCGTGTTAGTGGAAAGACTGCTTTGACTTTCTATTATATTTAGAGAAAATGATGTTATAATATCAGGGTCATATGAAGAAAAAATCAAATAGTCATTCACTAACTGAATATGAAAATATAGGGAAAATTATTACCAAGTTTTGTCAAGTATTAATTAATAAAATTTTTACTTTTATTTGAGAAAGTAAAAATTAAACTGAACTGAGAAAGTAAAAATCTGTAGTTCCATTTATCAAGCTGGGAGAACAGACGGATAAAAATAATGACAGTATTGGCAGGAAACACAATTTTTCCTAAGATGCAGCTTTGAAATGCTAAAGCAACCCCATCTTTGATTGACTACTGCTTTCTCACTCAATGAAAAACTTTGTTCTATATAATCAAAGACTATTGGAGACTTTGCTTTTTGAAATGAGTCATGAGAAATCAGTGAGAAGAAGACATCTGCTGTCTCAAGGATCTAAGTCATTTTGACACACAGAAACAGAGGTGCAGAACTACATATAAGGGGTTTCTGGACAAAGCAGTCTACCTGTAACTTAACTTTGTGGTTTCTAATGACTCAGGCATGGAGCCTACTTTGCAGTCCAAAACCCGTAGTGAATCCTTTCTTTGTAGCCTTCCTTTGCATCATTAAAATACTGCTGCCAAATCCCTTCCCCCAACTTACCGTAACTACTTCTTCCTTTGTTTGGCAAGTTGCCCCAGGCTCCTGTATGTGTGCAGAACCCCTTTTAAAACAAGCCAATAAACCTGACTCTGTTGAGGACAGAGTTGTTTTTAGTGGGCTGACTGGGCTAGGGCATAAGTACTTTTCCTGGATTTGGGGGTGTTTGTGGTATTTATCAGCATTTAAAAATATGTAACTTACCATGATTTATTTTCTCAATCTAAATAAATAGTCCCTTTCGTGCTTCATTTTATATTTGTAATGTATTATTTTTCATAAATTGTATAAACTTCAGGTCCCACAACAGCCAGGTCCTCCTTTGGTCATTACACCACATAAGGACACCCAAGGAAGGACTGTACTTTCTTACTTATGCCTCTCATCCTTTCAATGTCTTCATCCCGCCTTGGAGAATGATTTCTCTACACTGAATTAAGTGATAACCAACATCAGCACTTTCAATCTTTTACCATTCATTTGTGGCATCATTTCTGCTAAAGGAACTCTTAGGGGAGGAGTAATTATTTCCAAAATATTGAACTGATCAGGCTCTTCCTTTATATTTTTCCAAAAACCTGGTGGTTTCCAGGTAATAGATCAGTGCCTTAGTCTTCACTTGCAAAGGGAATATTGTTCACCCTCTCGCCCATTCTCTCCCCTGCTTCCCTCCTGTACACAACCAAGTGCTTCAGCAATATGGAATTGCTATGGGCCTCTCAAATTTGCCATTTCAGGCCTTCACACCTGCTGTTTCTTTGCCTGAATTGCTCTTCCTATCCAGATATCATCATTTCTGTGTGATACTAGAACACCTAGAAATTCCAGCTGATGGCCAGTTTTTATCAGCGACTTTTTAAACCTACACAGAATTAAGACAGATGATTACACATTTTCCCTTCCATAGCTTGGCATAACTAATGCCATTCTTGAAAGGGTATTATTTCAACACCAAGCATATTTACACCAAACCATTATTAGATATTAACTACCAGGGAGTAACTAGGTATTGGGAAATCAGACTTAATAAAAAGAGAACCAGCAATGCTCACTGCATGATCTGCAAATATTGGGTTTTGCCACATATTTTCTAAAACAAAATCCACATTACTAAATTAAAAGTCACTCTGTGTCCCATATCTAGTGGTTTTATCATTATGGATAATAGAATTAATAAGGTCAGGAATTGTAACTTTCCATAATTATTTATGGGTCAGATGATCACTTTATAAGTTTACTTTTATTCAGTGAGACAGGCATAGGTAGCAGGTAAGTTCTTTAACTCTGAACTCAGGCAGACTTGAGTTTGAACCTTGATATCTGCCCCCGGGTGATTTTGGGTAGCTCAGTTCTCCTCTTTAAGGATCAGGTTCCTCATCCATAGAATAGGGACAGTGATACCACCCACTTCACAGGATCACCAAGAAGAGTAAATGCGATGATGAAGGCAGAGCACTGAGCATCATGTTGGACACACCATCTGCGCTCAGCTAGGTAGGCTGGTGTTATTTTTCTTATTGAGGATTTGCTTTTGAAGATGAAGCATATTATTTAACCAACATTTTATTTGCTTTAATACAGAGTCTAACTAGGGACATAATTTCAAATATCTCTGGGGTTTACCAGGATTGGAGAATAGAAAGAAAATTTTCAGTCCCGATAAGAAGGCTTGGATTTACAAATGTAGAAATTGATTTCCCCAATATCATGCAGTTAGTCAGGATGAATGTCTGTCTTTGACCTTCACTCCAGTTCTTTTTTCTACTTCAGTCCCTAAGAGATTCTGATTGATTTGGTCTGGACACAGTTTCTTTCCTACACAAGAAAGATAGCATGTTTTATGATGAGTTCAGAAAGACAAAGTAACAATAGAAAGCAAGGTAAATTCTTAAGGAACCATTATTTAGATTAATATCTCATTAGAAAATGGACAAATTACTGATTGATTTCATGTAGATATAAGCAAATGGGTCCTCAGACCCCAAAAGCATCATTGGACACTGAGCCATTATGTAGCAAAAGGACTCTTGGCTTAGAGGACTATGAGAAATCACTGCCTTGTTGAAACCTCAGTTCTGGATTTTTCCTAGCCTCAAAACTATAAGCCAGTAAACCCCTGTTATTAAGTTGACCCAATGCACGGCATTTGTTTTAGCAGCTGAGAAATTAAAACATACATCTTATTCCATCTCCTGATGTATTATGGAATTATTTGCCTTCTAATTGGAACCATAGTGTATTGTTGGTCAAAATGTAAAATGGAGCAGACATGGTGGAAAGTAATATAATGGCTTCTAAAAAAAGTTAAATTACCATATGACCTGGCAATCCCACATGTAAGTATATATTCAAAGAAAGTGAAAACAGTTCTCAAACAGAAACTTGGACACCAATGTTTAAAATAGCAATATTCACAAAAGTCCGAAGGTAGACACAACTCAAGTGTCTATCAACAAATGGATAAGCAAAATGTGATACATATATACAATGGAATATTTTTTGGTTATAAGAGGAAATGATATTCTGTGACATGCTACAGCATGGATGAACATTTTAATCATTATGCTGAGTGGAATAAGCAAGGCACCTAAGGACAATATTATATGATATCACTTATAAAGACAAATATTGAATGATATAACTTATATGAGATATCTGTAAATAACAAATTTATGGAGATAGAAAGTAGATTAGAGGTTACCAGGGGAAGGAGGACATGGCTAAGATTTTGGTTGGTGGGTATGTAGTATTTGTAAATTAAAATTAATTAACAAAAAATACCCACTGGACCCTAGAGGTGAAGTTTTCTTAGCTATCAAGGAAATCAATTAAGTCTCCAGGCTATGATCTGGAGACAGAGTCAACTAAATACAGCCACAGGACCAGAAGGGCTCACAGCCTTGCAGAGGTCCCAAGAAATATATTTATACCTTGTAAGGTGCTTGAATTTGAAATGAGAAAATTCATGCAAAATGTGTAGTACAGTGACTTTTAAAAGCAGGTGTATGAAACTAGATCCTGGATTTGCTATGTAGGTGTCTTGGAGAAGACATAAAAAGAGAATAAAATACTTAGAAATTAAGTTCAATAACTGTACACACTAAAAACTACACACATCATTGAAAGAAATTAAAGGCTCAAATAAATGAAAAGACATGTTAGAGATCAGAAGACTTAATATTGAAAAGTTGTCAGTACTCCCCAACTTGATCTATAGGACCAAAGCAATCAAAATCCCAAATGGATTTTTTGCAGACATTGAAAAACTGATCCTAAAATTTCTATGGAAATGCAAAAGATTAATAATAGTTTCATGTTTTATCAATATGTATCACTAAAATTGATTAGTTTATAAAACCTACTTGCAAATCAAATCCAACAGTATAATTAAACAATTTTATACCATGAAAAAAAAAAAGATATTTGGAAAAAAGGAAAATGTTGCAAGATCCACATTTCCCAATTTCAAAACTTGTGATACTGGAATAAGGATAGACATATAAATCAATGGAATAGAAGTGAGAGTACAGAAATAAACTCTTACTTTTCTGGTTTTCAACAAAGGTCCCAAAGTAATTCAATGGAGGAAAACAGTCTCTTCAACACAGGGCTTTGGGACAATTCAATAGTTACATGGACCCCTACCTTATACCATATACAAAATTTACTTAAAATGGATCAAAGACCTAAAAATAAGAGCTAAAACTTCAAAACTCTTACAGACATAGGTGCAAATCTTTCTGACTTTGGATTAGACAATGGTTTCTGAGATGTGATACCAAAAGCACAAGCAACTAATGAAGAAAATAGATTAATTTTACATTTTCTAAGTGATGGTGCTTCAAAGGACTCCACCCAGAGAATGAAAATACAACCCATAAAATAGGAAAACTGTTTATAATTCATATACCTGATAAGAGCCTAAATCCAGAATAAACAAAGAACTCTTACAACACAACCATGAAAAGATAAACCAATAAATAAATGGGCAAATTATTTGAATAGATATTTCTCCAAGACAGACAAATGGTCAACAAGCATATTTAAAAATACTCAACATCATTCATTAATCATTAGGCAAAAGCAAATCAAAATCACAATGAGATGGCTATAATAAGAAAGACAGAAAATAAAAAGTATTGGTGAGGATATGGAAATATTGGAATTCTCATTCATTACTAGTGGTAATGTAATGTGCAGCTACTTTCAAAAAGATTTAATGCAAAAATTAAAGATGGGTTTACCATATGACCCAGGAATTCTACTCCTAGGTATATACCCAATAAAACTGAAACAATATGTCCACACAAAAACTTACACATGAATTTACAAAATAGCTTTGTTCAAAATAGCCAAAAAGTGAAAGAACCCAAATGTCCAACAGCAGATGAATGGATAAACAAATTGTGGTATATCCATACAATAAAATATTATTCAGGTATAAAAAGGAATGGAATACTGATACATATGATAACATCTATTTACCTAGAAAACATAATGCTAAGAGAAAGAAGCCAGGCACAAAAAGTCACATACTGCTTGATTGCTTTTATACAAAATTTCCAGAATAAGCAAATCCATAATAGAGGCACAAAGTAGATTCATGGATTCCAGAAGCTAGGGAGAAGACAGAATGGGAAATGTTTGCTTAATGGGTATGGGATTTCCTTTAGGGATGATGAAAATATTCTGAAACTTGATAGTGGTGATGGTTGAACAACTCTGTGAATATACTAAAACTCCGTTAACTTGTATATTTATAAGGGTGAAATTTATGAAATGTGAATTTTACCTTAATTAAGAAAATATTGAATGCATGAATGCAATAAATATATCAGTCGATGTACATAATTAGCAGTAAGATACTTAAGCATTCTTAAAGCTATACTGTATTCCTACTATATAAATGCCAATTGTAATTTTAATAGGCCCTAAATTTTGAGTATTTACAAGAGCCTAGGGTTGTTCAAAGTACTGTAACTGAATGTGTCTCATTCAACCTCATTACAACAATCCTATGAAGTAGATATGTTTTTTTCCTCCAGTTTACACAACAGAGGTTAAGTACTTTCCCAAGGTAACTGAGCAATATTCCTCTGTTCTCAGCTGAAGTTTTAAATAAATTGATTCAGATGATATATTTTCCAAGATCCCAAGAACAATGCAATTTTTGTTGTTATTGCTTGTTGTTTTTTTCCCTTCCTTTGAAAGTGAGGTTCTTATAATTCCCATTTTATAGATGAAGAAACTGAATTACTAAAAGTTAAAGTAAATTCCTCCTAGGCTGCAAGCTAATGAATAGTGTCACTGAAATTTGAGCTCAACCAGTCTGTTGTAGGATATTTGTTAACTCATAGGGTTAAAGTTAGGCAAAATCCTACCATATCTGCACCAGTAGGCATTATGATTTTCAAAGGGCAACAATAATCACAGTATACTATTTATTAAGCAACTTAGCTGTTAAAAATGCCTATGGATGGGAAGTGGATGTGTCTCAGGTGACTGGGCTCCCACCTACCACATGGGAGGTCCCTGGTTCAGATCCCAGTGCCTCCTAAAGAAGACAGCTAGCTGGCATGATGGGGCAGGTATGGCAAGCTGACATAACAAAAGACACAAGAAGAAAAAACATAATGAGAGGCACAACAAAGCAGGGAGCAGGGGTTCTCAGTGCCTCCTAAAGAAGACACAACAAGATGATGCAACAAGATACTCAGGGAGGAGAAACATAATGAAAGACACAACAAAGCAGGGAGCAGAGGGCCTCAAGCAATTAGGCACCTCCCTCCCACATCAGAGGTCCCAGGTTTGGCTCCAGGTGCCTCCTAAAGAAACAAGGAAGACAAACAGACACAGCAAATGAAAACAAGGGGGTCAGGAGAAATGAATAAATAAATCTTTTTAAAAAATGGCTGTGGACTATTTATATAATATTCTGGAAAAGACAAAATTGTAGGGACAGAAAACAGATTGGCGGTTGTTTCCTGAAGTAGTATTAGAGAGAAGGGTTGACAACAAAAAGGCACAAGGGAACTTTTTTTCCGTGTCTTGATTGTGATGATTGCTTGATGGCATGCTTTTGTCAAAACTGACAGATCTGTACACTGAAAACAGTTAATGTATGTACATTATATCTCAATAAAACTGACATTGAAAAAAATGGAATCAATGATATCCTAGCCTCACTTGTGGGTTAGACAGTGCCATGGAGATAACTCAGATCAGCTGTCTCAATAGAGTAAGCAAAGTGCTGAACTCACTACCAAATGTCTTATCTCCCATCTCATTGAAAACCTTAACTGCCACATGTTTGAACATTAATGTGAAAGTCCAGCTTCGTAAATCTTATTTCCCCAGCAAATGTGTGATAGATTCATTTGGGAATTATTTCCCTTTAGTGGTTTTCACCACAAGTGAAGAAAAGAATGCTCAATACAGATGTATTAATGACCATTTTCTTCAGCAAGACTGGTGCCTTGTAAGATTAGAAAGACATTACATTGGAACACACACAGAAAGCTTCATCTGGGATTAATCTGGGTTTCTAGTTTGCAGTTATAGAGTGGAGACCCAGAATACCAAGAAGCGGAGCACTGGGTTGTTAGACCTTCTGAGAGGCAAGGTTTTGTGATGGAGACAGCACAAGACTAAGAGCAGCAATCCTGCTGGTGGCCCTGGAACTGCAGGGGTCCTCAGAGAGATCAGTCTACAGACCCCGTGGGTAGTCTAGTGACACTCCTACCACCTCTGTGATCCTAAGAGATCAACCTGTCAGACCAAATCTGTGCAAAAAAATGTGAATAATAAAAAAGTCAAAGAATTGAACCAGGTAGGTTGTCACATCTTGGCTAAAATACATGTCAAATTTCAGCAGTCAGAAGAGAGAATTTCCATCTCTAATTCAGCCAGCCAGCTTCTCCTGGGAAATTCATTGAAAACTTTCATGGAATTTACCAGTTTGTGGTCTGCCCTATGGAATTTGGACTTGCCCATCCTCACAGGTGCAAGAATAAATTTTGTAATATTTACATTAAAATACATCTCAAGACCACATTTTTAGATCTTTACTTTAGCAAACATCATTGCATTTATTATGTACCCAGCATCATTTTATGTTATTTATAAATATTAAACCTTAATCTATAGAAAAGTTGTAACAATCTTGTGAGGTAGGAATTATTAATACTATGTCCATAATGTAAAATGTGGAAACTGAGGCATGTAAAATGTGGGCAACTTGCCCAAGACTTCAAATCTATTAAGTGACAATGGCAGGATTTGAATCTAGTCAATCTAACTCTAGCATTCTGTTCTTAACTAATATATACTGTCTGCATGTTTCCATTAAATTTTTTTCATATATTCATATTTAGAAAATAAATAATAGATAGCTACACGAAGATAATGACCAAAATAGATAGATGATGATAGATGATAGATAGATAAATGATTGTTAGATAGATAGATAGATGATAGATGATAGATAGATAGATAGATAGATAGATAGATAGATAGATAGACAGATAGATATGATAGAGATGGATGGAAGGATAAGTGAATATATGATGTATGGATGAAGGAAAGGAGAGAAGGAGGGAGGGAAAAGGGAGGGAGAGATGGATGGATGGATGGAAGGGTGTAAATGTCCAATTCTTGGACATTTGCTAGTCAGTGCAGAATGATAAAAATGGCTGACTCTGGCCCCTCTGGAGCCAAACCTGAGTATCACTGGGCTGTTGGGTAGATCAGGCATCCTCAGTAGATTTGCCACTCCCCTCAGCCTGGTGCTGACTTCAGAGTGTGGAGATAAAGGAATACTGCAACAAATAAAAATCACGAGATCGAGATGGCATTGGTTTAGAAGAGTACTCGTTGACTAGCTCTCTGAGGACAGCTGATTGGGGACAGGGTCTTGCCTGGGGGTCTGTGCTGTGGGTACACAGAGAGAGAAGCTTGGGACATCTACCTAGAGGCAGCTGGATGGCATTGATTGCTTGGTAGAGATTCGTGAGTTTTAACACTGCCCACAGAGATTAACACAGATGGCTGAGCCCAAACCTTGGGGAAAGAGGCTGGTTTGAGCCATGACTCCCGAGGCAGCCTGGTGAGACGGAGTCATCTCCGAGAGTGGGAGGATTCTGGTGGAGGGTCGAGAGAGCTTTCCTTTCTGTGGATTTTGCTGCCTGGATCCCCTTGCAGCCTTTGGGAGCAAAGTAACTGGCTTGAAGCAGGACCTGGCTGAGTGGAGTGGAGAATCTGTTGAGGAAGTTGACTTACCTAGCTGCCCAAGGATACTCCCCATCCCCTGCTGGCAATCCGGTGAAAGGGCGCATTCTCTGAGAGAACTAATCTACAGAAGGTGGAGAGGGCTTTCCTTTCTGTCGATTTGGCTGCCTGGACACCCTCATAGCTTTGGGGAGCAGATAAGCCGGCTTGAAGCAGCACCAGGCTGAGGGGAGTGGCAAATCTACTGAGGATGCCTGATCTACCCAACAGCCCAGTGATACTCAGGTTTGGCTCCAGAGGGGCCGGAGTCAGCCATTTTTATCATTCTGCACTGACTAGTATCAGAGCTTCAGCTACTGTGGGGAGGCCAGGAAGTGGGAAGTGCTTGATTAGTGTCCACGAGCCTAGTTAGGGTCCCCTCAGTGAAGGGGGTGGTCTAGAAGAGGACATATTTTGGGTCCCTTATTTAGCCAAAAAAAGAAGACAGTCACTTTAAAAAATAAAAAAAATGAATTTTTCTTTTTAATTTAGTTTAATAGCTAAAATCTGCCTAAAAACCTGCAGATAGAATGTTGCAGGGCAATTGATTGATAAATACAAGCAGGCTGAGAGGTTCCACAAGGGCCCAAGAAGGAACACCGTTCTTCCTTAGATTTGTTTGACTGCTTGCTTGTGAGATTGTTTGTTTTTTCCCAGTTTATTTGTTGTCTCTTGCTTTTCTTTACTCTTTCCTCCCCCACCTTCTTTTTTCTTTCATTTTTTTTAATTGGGTGCTGCTAGCTTGTCTCTTCTTTGCTGTGCTTCTTCTTCAGTGATTTCCCATTCTCTGTCTATATTGATTTTGTATACAAAGCTATCTCTAACCTTCCTTCATCTTTCTGTCTTCTGCTTTCTGTTGTGGTTCTTACATACCACGTTTTTTCATTAGCCCACAACATAAGGGCATCAATTTCTATTCTATCTATTCTGTTTTCTTCTTTTTTTATTAATATTAATTTTTTCCTTTCAGCCCTTTCTTTACTCTTTCTCTCCCTGCTCATCATTCTAGCCTTCTAAATCATCATATATATATTCCTCTATTTGGTTTCCTAGTCCATTGTAGATACTCCACTTTTTATCCTATTACTCTACACTGCCTAAATGAGCTAAATATTCATTTCACAAAGTCTTATACAGCCCCTTTTCTAACTTCTATCAATATTATTATTATCCTTCTTCCTTTCTTACATCTTTTGATTCTTCGGGCCCTAATCTTTTGCCTTCAAGGGAACATAGAAAGAAGCAAGGAAATAAAATAAGGAGAAAAAGTGTCAAAGAGAAAACTCAACACACACACAGAACCACCAGCTAAAAAAAACTCTAGAGCAGAGAGAGAAGCTAATCAACCAAATAAACCCATCAAGATAAAATGATGACAAGAGCACAACAAAATATTACAAACCACACTGATAAAAAGAAAGACATGGACCAGTCCAATGAACAAACTAAAAACCAGGAAGAGATGCAGAACATCGAACAACTAATCAAAGCTTTCCAAACAAATATCACGAACAAACTTAATGAATGGAAGGAAGAGATTAAGGATATTAAGAAGACATTGGGAAAACATACTGAAGAAATTATAAACATACATAAAAAGATAATGGATATGATGGTGATCAATGGCACAATCCAAGAAATGAAAAAGACGCTGGATTCACATAGCAGATTTGAACAGGCAGAAGAAAGAATTAGTGATGTGGAAAACAATACATCTGAAATCAAAGAGATAGTAGAAAAGATAGATAAAAAGATTTTAAAAATCCAGCAGGGACTCAGGGATTTAACTGACAACACAAAACGCACAAACATATGCATTATGGGCATCCCAGAAGAAGATGAGAAGGGAAAGGGAACAGAAGGAGTGCTGAAGGAAATAATGGCTGAAAATTTCCAACCCTACTGAAAGAGATGGATGTGCAGATCCAGAAAGCACAGCACACCCCAAACTGTATAAATCCCAACAGGCCAACTCCAAGAAGACACATACTTGTCAAAATGTCCAAAGCTCGAGACAAAGAGAAAATACTCAAGGCAGCAAGAGAAAAGAGAACCATCACATACAAGGGAAGCACAATAAGATTAAGTGCTTATTTCTCATCTGAAACCATGGAGGCAAGACAACAGTGATATGACATAGTCAAAGTAATAAAAGAAAAAAACTTCAGCCGCTAATTCTCTATCCAGCAAACCTGGCATTCAAAAATGAGGGAGAGTTCAATATATTCACAGATAAACAGAAATTAAGAGAGTATGCCAACAAGAAACCTGCACTTCAAGAAATACTAAAGGAAGTTCTACAAGTTGAAAGGAAAAAACAAGGGAGAGAGAGTTGGAGGAGAGTATAAAAACAACTAAAAAGACAAAAACAGAAACAAAACATCATATGACATACATTAACCGAAAGAAAATATGCCTGAAGTAAGAAATTCATTGTGAATAATAACCCTGAATATTAATGGATTAAATTCACCACTCAAGAGACACAGATTGGCAGAATGCATAAGGAAATATGATCCATTTATATGCTGTCTAGAAGAAACCCACCATGGACCCAGGGATTAAAGTGAATGGCTGGAAAACAATTTTACAAGCTAATGATAGCCAAAAAAGTGCAGGAGTAGCTATCCTAATATTAGACAAAATAGACTTTAAATGCAAAACTATTGTAAGAGACAAAGATGGACACCATTTATGAGTAAAACGGGTAATCTCTCAAGAAGAGAGAACAATTATAAACATTTATGCACATAATTGGGGTGCCTCAAAATACATGAGGCAAACTCTGGAAAAACTAAGTAGAGAAATAAATGCCTCTAAAATTATAGTGGGGGACTTTAATACACCATTGTCATCATTAGACAGAAAATCTAGACAGAGAATCAATAAAGAAACAAAAATTCTGAACAATACATTAGAGGTCCTGGACTTAATAGACATATACAGAACACTACACCCAAATACAGCAGGATTTACATTCTTCTCGAGTGCACATGGATCATACTCCAAGATAGACCACAAGCTAGGCCACAGAACAACTCTCAATGAATTCAGAAAGATTGAAATTATACAAAGGAATTTCTCTGACTGCAATGGAATTAAATTGGAAATCACTAAGGGCCAGAGAATCAGATTAGGCACAAAGATATGGAAGTTAAACAACACAGTCTTAGACAAACAGTGGGTCAAGGAGGAAATCTCAAAAGAAATCAGTAACTACCTTGCAACTAATGAAAATGACAATACAGCATATCAAAACCTATGGGATGCAGCAAAAGCTGTCCTGAAAGGGAAGTTCATAGTCATAAATACATATATTAAAAAAAAAGAAAGAACTAAAAATGAAGACTTAACTGCACACTAGCGGAACTGGAAAAATGAAAACAAACTTAACCTAAAGGAAATAGAAAGAAGGAAATAACAAAGATTAGACCAGAACTAAATGAAATAGAGAATAAGAAAGCACTAGAAACAATAAACAAAACCAAAAGCTTGTTCTTCGAGAAGATCAAGAAAATTGACCAACCCTTAGCCAGACTAACAAACAAAAACACAGAACAGATGCAAATACACAAAATAAGGAATGAGCAAGGAGATATCACTACTGACTCCACAGAAATAAGGAGTGTCATAAGAGGATACTTTGAAAAATTATATGCCAACAAGAATGACAATTTAGAGGAAATGGATAAGTTTCTAGAAAGTCACAAACAGCCAACATTGATGAAAGAGGAATTTGATGAACTCAACAGTCAAATTGCAAGTAAAGAGATAGACTCAGTCATCAAAAAGCTCCCAACTAAGAAGAGCCCAGGACCAGAGGGCTCATAGCTGAGTTCTACCAAACATTCTGGAAAGAGCTAACACTAATTCTACTTAAGCTCTTCCAAAAAAAAGAAGTAGAAGGAATATTGCCTAACTCATTCTACGAGGCCAACATTACCCTAATATCAAAACCAAACAAAGATACCACAAGAAAGGAAAATTACAGACCAATTTCTCTAATGAACCTAGATGCTAAAATTCTCAACAAAATACTTGCTAATCTCATTCAACAACATATCAAAAGGATTATACACCCTGACCAAGTGGGTTTCTTCCCGGGTATTCAAGGATGGTTCAATATAAGAAAATCAATGAATGTAATACACCACATAAACAGATTGAAAGAAAAAAAAATCACATGATCATCTCTATAGATGCAGAAAAAGCATTCAACAAAATACAGCACAATTTCCTGATAAAAACACTGCAAAAGATAGGAATAGAAGGAAACTTTCTGAATATGATAAAGCGTATATATGAAAAACCCAAAGCTAACATTGTCTTCAATGGTGAAATCCTAAAACACTTCCCTCTGAGATTGGGAACAATATAAGGATGCCAAGTCTCACCACTCCTATTTAACATTATCTTAGAAGTACTTCCTCAAGCACTGAGGCACAAAAAAGTTTAAAAAGGCATCTGAATTGGAAAAGAACAAGTAATAATTTCCTTATTTGAAGACAAAATGATCCTATATGTAGAAAGCCCTGAGAAATCTACAACAAAGTCTAGAACTTATAAAGGAGTTCAGTAATGTCGCAGGCTAAAAGATCAATGCTCAAAAATCAGTAGCATTTCTGTACACCAATAATGAACAATCTGAGGAGAAAATCAAGAAAAATATACCATTAACAATAGTAATTAAAAGAATCGAATACCTAGGAGTAAATTTAACTAAAGATGTAAAGGACTTATATACAGAAAACTACACAACACTGTTAAAGGAAATCAAAGAAGACTTAAATAAATGGAAGAATATTCCATTTTCATGGATAGGAAGAATAAACATCATCAAGATGTCTATCCAACTCAAACTAATCTACAGATTTAATGCAATCCCAGTAAAAATCAACACTGTATTTTTTAAGGAACTGGAAAAACTAACTACAAAATTTATTTGGAAAGGTAAGAGGCCCTGAATTGCCAAAGACATATTGAAAAAGAAAAATGAAGTTGGAGGTATAACATTAACGGACTTTAAAACATACTACAGGGGGGCCAAGATGGCGTTAGTGTAAGAGGGCACACACTGCAAGCTCCCAGAGCAAGGCGGATTGTGGACGGGGTCCTGCCCGGGGGTCTGTGCTGTGCAGGTGTGGAGTTAGAACCTTGGGACATCTATCTGCGCGGATCGGCGGCGTGGACTGAACGGTGGAGATTCGTGAGTTTTGAGGGTGCCGGTGGAGGTTGGCAAAAGTGGCTGAGCCCCGCGGTTAGGGAAAAAAAAATTAAATAAAATAAAATGGCCATTTAGAGCCGCGGGCGGGGCGAAAAAGTTTTATTTTCTGGGGATTTGGCTGCCTGGTGCCCCTTGGACCTTGTGTGAACAGAGCAAATGAACTAATCAGCACCCAGTGAACCTGAGGGGGGATTTTGGTCGGGAAATGCAGCTGATTTCCCTAGCCACCCAGGGATAAGACCCAGGCCGCTACGGAGCCAGGAGGAAGGGACACTTCCCAAAAAAGGGAGGGTTCTGTTGGAGACAGGGAAGGGTATTTTATATTTTTAGACATCGATCTGGCTGCCTGCACTGCCCCATAGATTTGGGGAGCAGATAAGCAGACCTGAAGCAGCATTAGGCTGAGAGCAGACGCGAATCTGCACTCAAACTGATTTACTGAGCAGCCCGGTGACGCTCGAGCTCGGCACCAGAAGGGGCGGAATCCGCCATCTTTAGCACTCCTCACTGACTAACATCAGAGCTTCAGCTAACCTGGGGAGTCCAGAAAGTGGGACGTGCTTGATTAATTTCCATGGGCACAGCTAGGGTCCCTTCCCTAAGGGGGTTGGTCTAGAGGAGGAATTATTTTGGGTTCTGCATTTGGCTAAAAAAAAAAAAAAAAACAACAGTGAGGTCACCTCAACAAATGTAAAATAAATTCTTTTTAATTTAGTTTAATAGCTAAAAGCTGCTTCAGGACCTGCATATAGAACCCTGTGGGGAAATTCATTGATAAACACAAGCAGGCAGGAAGGATCCACCTGGACCCTAGGAGAATCATTGACCCCCCTTAGCTCTGACTGCTAGCCTGTGTGGATCTTTGGTTTCTCTCTGTTACTTTCTGGTCTATTGCTATTACTTCCTTTTTCATCCCCCTTCCTTTTTCCTTCTATTATTATTTTTTTTTTAATAGGTGCTGCCAGCTTGTTGCTTCTTTGTTGGGCTTCTTATTCAGTAATTTCCCACTCGCTGTATATATTGATTCTGTATTACAAACTATCACTTATCCTTCCTGCATCTTTCTGCCTTCGGTTTTCTGTTGTGGCTCATAGAGGCAACATTTTTTCATAGGCCCACAATTTAAGGGTGTCAATTACTATCCCATCTATTTTGTTTTCTTCTTCTTCTTTTTCCTTTTTTTTTTTAGTATTAACTTTTTCCTTTCAGACCTTTCTTTACTATATCTCTCCCTCCTCATAATTCTAGCCTTCTAAATCACTATATATATATTCCTCCATTTGTTTTCCCAGTCCATTGTAGGAACTCCATATTTTTTCCTAGTGCACTACACTGCCTACACAAGGTAAATATTCATCTCATTAAGTCTCATTTTGCCCCTCTTCTAACTTTTATCAATATTTCTATTATCCTTCTGCCTTCCTTATATCTTCTGATTCCTCTGGCCCTAACCTTTTGCCTTCAAGGGAACATAGAAAGAAGCAAGGAAATAAAATAAGAAGAAAAACTGCCAAAGAGAAAAATTAACTCACACACAGAACCAAAAGCTAAATAAAATTCTATAGCGTAGAGAAAAGCTAATCAACTGAACTAACCCATCAAGAAAATATGATGACCAGAGGGCAACAGAAAAATACAAATGACTCTGAGAAACTGGAAAACATGGACCACTCCAATGCACAAAATAAAAACCAGGAAGCAATGCAGTACATCGAACAACTAATCAAACCTATCCAAACAAATATCATGGACCAACTTAAAGAACTGAAGGAAGAGATTAAGGATATAAGGAAGACACTGGGAGAAAATACTGAAGAAATAGCTAACACACCTAAAAAGGTAATGGATATGATGGCGAACAAAGGCACAAGTCAAGAAATGAAAAAGACGCTGGACTCACATGGCAGCAGATTTGAACAGGCAGAGGAAAGAATTAGTGATATGGAAGACAATACAGTTGAAATCAAAGAGACTGTAGAAAAGATAGACAAAAAGATAGAAAAAAACCAGTATGGTCTCAGGGAATTAACTGATAATGCAAGACGCACAAACATACGCAATATGGGCATCCCAGAAGGAGAAGAGAAGGGAAAGGGAACAGGAGTGTTGAAGCAAGTTATGGCTGAAAACTTCCCAACTCTATTGAGAGACATGGATGTGCAGATCCAGGAACAATCATCAACATTTACGCACCTAATCGAGGTGCCTCAAAATACGTGCGGCAAACTCTGGAAAAATTAAGAGGACAAATAAATTCCTCTGCAATTATATCAGGGGACTTCAAAACACCACTATCATCATTAGACAGAACATCTGGACAGAGAATCAATAAAGAAACGAAGGCACTCAACAATACATTAGAAGATTTGGACTTAATAAACATATACAGAACACTACACCCAAATACAGTGGGATTTACATTCTTCTCCAGTGCACATGGAACATACTCCAAAATAGACCACATGGTAGGCCACAAAATAACACTCAATGAATTCAGAAAGATTGAGATTATACAAAGTAATTTCTCTGACCACAACGGAATAAAGTTGGAAATCAATAAAGGCCAGAGAAACAGGTTAGGCACAAGGATATGGAAGTTAAACAACAGACTGTTAGACAAACAGTGGGTCAAGGAGGAAATTTCAAAAGAAATCAGTAACTACCTTGAAACTAATGAAAACAGAAACACAACATATCAAAACCTATGGGATGCAGTGAAAGCAGTCCTGAGAGGGAAATTCATAGCCATAAATTCATACATTAAAAAAGAAGAAAGAGCTAAAATTGAAGACTTAACTGCACACTTGGAGGAATTGGAAAAACAACAACAAACTAAACCTAAAGGAAGTAGAGAGCAGGAAATAACCAAGATTAGAGCAGAACTAAATGAAATAGAGAATAAGAAAACACTGGAAACAATAAACAAAACCAAAAGCTGGTTCTTCGAGAATATCAACAAAATTGACAAACCCTTAGCCAGACTAACAAAGAAAAAGAGAGAACAGATGCAAATACATAAAATAAGGAATGAGCAAGGTGATATCACTACTGACTCCACAGAAATAAAGAGTATCATAAGAGGATACTTTGAAAAATTATATGCCAACAAGAATGACAATTTAGAGGAAATGGACAAGTTTCTAGAAACCCACAAACAGCCGACATTGATGAAAGAAGAAATAGATGAACTCAACAGCCCAATTACAAGTAAAGAGATAGACTCAGTCATTAAAAACCTCCCAACTAAGAAGAGTCCAGGACCAGATGGCTTCACAGCTGAATTCTACCAAACATTCCGGAAAGAGCTAACACCAATTCTACTTAAGCTCTTCGAAAAAATAGAAGTAGAAGGAATATTACCTAACTCATTCTATGATGCCAACATTACCCTAATACCAAAACCAAATAAAGATACCACAAGAAAGGAAAATTACAGACCAATTTCTCTAATGAACCTAGATGCTAAAATCCTTAACAAAATACTTGCTAATCACATTCAACAACATATCAAAAGGATTATACACCATGACCAAGTGGGTTTCATCCCAGGTATGTAAGGATGGTTCAATATAAGAAAATCAATCAATGTAATACACCACATAAACAAACTGAAAGAAAAAAAATCACATGATCATCTCTATAGATGCAGAAAAAGCATTTGACAAAATACAGAACTCTTTCTTCATAAAAACACTACAAAAGATAGGAATAGATGGAAACTTTCTGAAAATGATAAAGGGTATATATGAAAAACCCAAAACTAACATCATTTTCAACGGTGAAATCCTAAAAGCCTTCCCTCTGAGATCGGGAACAAGACAAGGATGCCCAATATCACCACTCCTATTTAACATTGTCTTAGAAGTACTTGCACGAGCACTGAGACAAGAAAAGGACATAAAAGGCATCCAGATTGGAAAAGAAGAAGTAAAAATTTCATTATTTGCAGATGACATGATCCTATACATAGAAAGCCCTGAGAAATCGACAACAAGGCTTCTAGAACTTATAAAGGAGTTCAGTAATGTTGCAGGCTATAAGATCAACGCTCAAAAATCAGTAAAATTTCTGTACACCAATAACCAGCAAACTGAGGAGGAAATCAGGAAAAAAATACCATTTACAATAGTAAACAAAAGAATCAAATACCTAGGAATAAATTTAACTAAAGATGTAAAGGACTTATATACAGAAAACTACACAACACTGTTAAAGGAAATCAAAGAAGACTTAAATAAATGGAAAAATATTCCCTGTTCATGGATGGGAAGACTAAACATCATCAAGATGTCTATCCTACCCAAACTAATCTACAGATTTAATGCAATCCCAATAAAAGTCAACACTATATTTTTTAAGGAACTGGAAAAACTAACCACAAAATATATTTGGAGAGGCAAGAGGCCCCGAATTGCCAAAGATATATTGAAAAAGAAAAATGAAGTTGGAGGTATCACATTACCTGACTTTAAAACATACTACAAAGCTACAGTGATCAAAATGCGTGGTATTGGCACAAGGATAGACCTACTGACCAATGGAACCAGATTGAGAGTTCTGATATAGATCCTCGCATATACAGTCATCTGATATTTGACAAGGCCACGAAACCCACTCGGTTGGGAGAGAGTGGCCTCTTTAACAAGTGGTGCTTGGAGAACTGGATATCCATATCCAAAAGAATGAGAGAAGAATACCATCTCACACCTTATACAAAAGTCAACTCAAGATGGATCAAAGATCTAAATACAAAAGCCAAAACCATAAAAACCTTGGAAGATAATGAAGGGAAGCATCTACAGGACCTTGTAATAGGAAATGGTTTCATGAACTTCACAGCCAAAGCACGAGCAGCAAGAGAACATATTGATAAATGGGATCTCCTCAAAATTAAAAACTTCTGCACCTCAAAGGATGTTATTAAGAAAATAAAAAGGCAGCCTACCTAATGGGAAAAAATATTCGGCAACCATATATCTGATAGGAGCCTAATATCCTGAATATATAAAGAAATCCTACACCTCGAAAATAAAAGGACAAACAACCCATTTAAAAAATGGGCAAGTGACATGAAAAGACACTTCTCCAAGGAAGAAATACAAATGGCTAAAAAGCACATGAAAAAATGCTCAACATCACTTGCTATCAGGGAAATGCAAATCAAAACTACAATGAGATACCATCTTACACCCATCAGAATGGCAGCTATTAAAAATACAGCAGACACTAAATGTTGGAGAGGATGTGGAGGAATAGGAACCCTCATCCACTGCTGGTGGGACTGCGGTATGTTCCAGCCACTGTGGAGGACAGTTTGGCGGTTCCTCAGAAAACTAGCAATAGATCTTCCGTATGATCCAGCAATTCCACTGCTGGGTATATACCCAGAAGAACTGAAAACAAAAGTACAAACAGATATATGCACACCAATGTTCATAGTGGCATTGTTCACCATTGCCAAAAGTTGGAATCAGCCCCAGTGCCTATCAACAGACGAATGGATAAGCAAAATGTGGTCCATACATACAATGGAATATTACTCAGCTGTAAGAAGGAACAAAGTGCTAACACATGGAATAACGTGGATGAATCTTGAACACCTTATGTTGAGTGAAGCAAGCCAGGCACTGAAGGATGAACAGCATATGAACTCACTGATCTGAACTGAGGAAAGTGAGCAGTCTCTGAGAACCATTGTCTGAAAGTTAGGTTAACAAAGGAGAGTAAGAGAAGAGCAGGCTTTAAGTCATCACCCATATGGACATAATCTATGGTAAAGGGATAGAGTGTGGTTGCATGTTGGGGGATGGGGTAGATAAGTGGTGGTGTTCCTGGGTTTGGGGATGCAGCACTGGGGGGTGGGTGGATTAGGAAGGGCTGGTCCAAATCCCCAGGGCATGTAACTGTGAATCTTGACATTCCATGGGTTGGGAGAGGGTGGTATCACGGGGCCTGGGGGGCTGGGGAGAAGGGAACAGTCAAGATCTAATGGGGTGTTTGGTGGTCATGGGGAAGATTTTTCATTACCTTACAGTAATGGACACAGGGCATGGTAAATATCATCAAAATTATTAAACTGTATCATCTAAATTGTAAACTGTACTGTAAATCACTGACAATGTTTAGTTGCTATATTTTGTTATCTGCATAACAGTTATAACAATGCTAACAACCAAAAAAAAAAGGGGGTGGAGTTAATATGGGGTGGGGAATTGGGGGTGGTTTGGTATCTGGGAGTCTCCGGCACTCCGTTTGTGACTTTGCTGTGACCTAAAACTTCTTTGAAAATTAAATGAAAAATTGGGAGACAATGGGGATTGAGAGGAGGAAGGTGTCATGGCACACCAGACATCCGATAACACAGTGATAAAGGGAAGGAAAAAAGGGAAAAAAGAAAAGAGAAAGGAAAAAAATGAATATATATATATGTATTTTTTTAAAGGCATTTCCTTTGCTTTTTTGCCCATTTTTTGAATGTCCCAATCCACTAATTATATTTTATTTTGTTTTGTTCTTTGTTTGATTTTTTTTTTTCCCTGAGTTTCCTTCTGTTTGTCTCCTGCATGTAAGCTTATCACACTTGTTTCTTTTTCCTAGTAAGTGTATTTGTTTATTTTATGGACTAAATGTTCATGGAGGATTTCGATAATAACACAATAAATGTTCATGGAGGATTTGGATCACAGAAGGGTTACAATGGGTGCTGCGGGGGATTATTGGGGGGGTTTCGTGGGGATTGGTTCATCTGAATATACATGAAAGATATACAAAATCATTCAAAGATTGGGGGATGGGGCATGGTCACGATGGGTGGATAATCACACAATAAATGAGGGAATCTGAATTCCTAGCCTGGAGAGCTCTGTCACAGTCTCCAAGGGAGCAACAATTGTCCTCTGAGTGTAGGGACAGTCCCTGTCAAAATAGGATGACCCACTGATGTTTTTTTGTTTTTTTGTTTTTTAATTGATGACTACCCTTGTGAGTCTTTGCTCTTGTAAATGAGACTTAGCCTGCAGTTGTGGGGTGCCTAAGGGTTGCCATC
>JAKSZT010054091.1:574141-599891 GCA_026826555.1 Tolypeutes matacus | reverse complement strand
TATATCCCATGGATATGGGATATAAGCCCTCTCTCACTTGGAGTTGGAGTGGACATCACCATCCCAGTCCCCTCAGGATTGGGGGAAGAACTATGGACTAGAGTGGACTTGATGGTATTCTCTTGTTCACATATGGTGATTCTAGCAATGCAAGAAATTATAACAATGAGGTGGAGCCAGTGGCCACTTGACACTTTTGGGGTAGGGAGGGGATGAGCAGTTGAAATACAGGGGCTTCCTTGTGATTTGGAGGTTGTCCTGAGTACTGTTGTGGTAACAGAGGTAGGCCATTTTAAATCAGCATACACCACTCCGAACTGAGTGGGAGAGAGTGTGGTCTACAGTGTGAACTGTGGTCTATGGTTGGTGGCAAGGCTCCAGGATGTGTAAGCTCATTGAGGGTGGTGGGCCACACTGTGGGAGATGTTTGTGTGGGATGTGGTGGGAGGTGTGGGAGGTGGGCAACATGGGAATCCCAGTGAGTTCCGTGTAATTTTTTGGGTAATCTAAGCACCTCTTAAAATATATGTCTATATATATATATAAATAATATTTTTGTAAGCAAATACACATTTATGCATATATATTTATATATCATTTTGCAAATGTTTGTGTGTATTGTGAGAATTTTGATTTTTACCCACAATAAAAATAAATTAAAAAAAAAAAAAAGAAAGTAAATTAGTGGTTATGAAGGTTTGAGGAAGGAATGCTAAGCCACGTGGAGTCTTTCATTTTGGAGTAGTGAAATTGTTCTAAAATTTTTGATATGATGACTTTACAAAATTGTGATTACTCTAAAAGCCATTGATTATACACTTTGAAAAGAATAGCCAGAAACAGCAGCTATGTACAGTGGGAGAAGCATAGAGAGAGTGAGAAGTAAGGAATTTTTTGTTTGTTTCTTGGTCTGTTCATTGCTTATTATTATTGAAATAATGAGATGCTCTAATAATGATTGAAGTGATGAAAGCAAAACTATGTGATTATAGGCAATATCATTGATTGTAAAATTTGTATGAATTGTGTGTTTATTAATATGTGTCAATAAAATTTATTTGTAAAAAAAAAAAATACTACAAAGCTACAGTGCTCAAAACTGCACAGTATTTGCAAAAGGATAAACATACTGACCAATGAACTGAATTGATAGTTCTGATATAGATCCTCATATATACAGTCATTCAATATTCAACAAGGCCACCAAGCCCACTCAGTTGGGAGAGAATGGCCTCTTTAACAACTGGTGCTTGGAGAACTGGATATCCATATCCAAAAGAATGAGAGAAGAATACCATCTCACACCGTATACAAAAATCAACTCAAGATAGATCAAAAATCTAAATATAAGAGCCAAAATCATAAAGACCTTGGAAGATAATGTAGAGAAACATCTACAGGACCTTGTAATAGGAAATGGTTTCGTGAACTTCACAGCCAAAGCACGAGCAGCAAGAGAATAAATAGGTAAATTGGAACTCTTCAAAATTAAAAACTACTGCACCTCAAAGGATTTTATTTATTAAGAAAATAAAAAGGCATCCTACCCAATGGGAGAAAATATTTGTCAGTCATATATCTAATAAGAGCCTAGTATCCTGCATATATAAAGAAATCCTACACCTTGAAAATAAAAAGACAAACAATCCATTTTAAAAATGGGCAAGTGAACTGAAAAGACACTTCTACAAGGAAGAAATGCAAATGGCTAAAAAGCACATGAAATAATGCTCGTCATAGCTTGCTATCAGGGAAATGCAAATCAAAACCACAATGAGATACCATCTTACGTCCATCAAAATGGCAGCTATTAAAAAAACAGCAAACTCTAAGTGTTGGAGAGGATGTGGAGGAATAGGAACCCTCATCCACTGCTGGAGGAATTGTGGATTGATCCAGCCACTGTGGAGGACAGTTTGGTAGTTCCTCAGAAAAGTAACAATAGATCTTCCATATGATCCAGCTATTACACTGCTGAGTATATATCCAGAAGAATTGAAATCAAAGACACGAACAGATATATGAACACCGATGTTCATAGCGGCATTGTTCACATTTGCCAAAAGTTGGAATCAGCCCAGTTGCCCATCAACAGATGAATGGCTAAACAACATACAATGGAATATTACTCAGCTGTAAGAATGAATAAAGTGCTAACACACAGAATAAAATGGATGAATCTTGAAGACATTATGTTGAATGAAGAAAGCCAGGCATTGAAAGATGAACAGTATGTGACCTCCCTGATTTGAATTGAGGAACGTGAGCAGTCTCTGAGAACTATTGTCTGAAAGAAAGGTTAACAAGTGAGAGAAGGAGAAGAGAAGGTTTTTAGCCATCATGCAGATGGACATAATCTATGGTAAAGTGATAAGAGTATAGTTGCATATTGAAGGATAGGACAAGTTGGTAGTGATGTTACTGGGTTTGGTGGTGCAGGGTTGACAGGTGTGTAGATTAGGAAGGGTGGGTTAAAATACCCAAGATACTGGGGGGAGAGATAGGAGGGGGACTAGGTGAACATGGGATTTGTGGGTATGATGTTGAAAGTGCAGGAGTGGGAATGCTCTTATGGCAGTATTTCAAGGTAGTGTCACTGGTTTAGGGTGTAGGTTGATGGGGCATTCAGGAAGGGTGCATCTGGAGTAGGTTTCTGGGGAGTGTGTGAGTGTTCATCCTGTCATAATGTGTTGTGTCGGGGAGTGGAGACCCCCACAGTGAGTGGGAAGGAGATTGACCTCCATCTTTGGGAGGACCGATTCACCCAGAAATAGACATGTGGCTGTCTCTTAGGAGCAAGGGTGGATCCTAATAGGGGAGGACAATGAGTATGTCAAGACCTCTTGTTGCATGTAACTATGAATCTTGTCATCCAATGAGTCAAGACTGGGGGATGTCATGTGCCCCAGGGGGATGGGGGGGGAGGAACAGAAAAGATCAAACAGGAGGTATTTAGTGGTAAGGGGAAATGTTTTTCATTACCTTACAGTGATGGACACAGGATATGGTAAATATCATCAAAAAATTATTAAACTGTACCATCTAAATTGTAAATTATACTGTAAACCATTGACAATGCTTAGTAGCTAAGCTTCACCATCTATATAACAGTTACTACAATGCTATCATCCACAGAAAATGGTTTTAATATGGGGTGAGGAAAGGGGAAGGAGGTTAGGTATATGGGAGTCTCTAGTATTCTGTGTGTGACTTTGCTATGACCTAAAACTTCTTTGAAAATTAAATTAAAATTCAGGAGGCACTGGTGAGTGAGATGGGGCAGGTGCCACAGTACAGACTGGACACCTGATAATGCAGTGATAAAAGGAAAAATGTTAAAAAGAGGAAAAATTTTTTTTTTAATTTTTTTGGTTTTTCCCATTTTTTGAATATCCCAATCCTTTATTTTATTTCTAGTGTTTTTTTTTTAAGGTTCCATGTATTTTATCTCTTATATTTAAATTTATCTTTATTATTTCATTTTCCTATTAATTGTATTTGGCTATTATATGGACGTCATCTTCAAGGAAGGTTTGGATCACAGAAGGGTTACAGAGGGATCAGGAGAGGATAATTCGTGGTGGGGTGTCTGGGATGGGGATTACATGGGAGAAAGTTCACCTGAATATACATGAAAGAATATAAAATTGTTCATATGATCAAGGGGAGGGGCATGGTCACAGTGGGTAGACAATCAGTCAATAAATGAGGGAATACTGAATTCCCAGCCTGGAGAGCTCTGCCACATTCTCCAAGGGAGCAGCAACAGTCCCTCGAGTGCAGGGGCAGTGTATGGCAAAGGAGTAGGGTCCACTGATGGGTTCTTGTTATTGATGATTAGCCTTACGAGTCTTTGCTCTTGCAATTGAAACTTAGCCTACTGTTATGGGGTGCCTAAGGGTTGCCACCTGAGAGTCTCCTTGTTACTCAAATGTGGCCTCTCTCTAAGCCAAACTCAGCATATAACATGGGACATGACTCCCAGGGATGAGCCTCCCTGGCAATGAGGTATTAATACCAAGTGCCAACTGGCAATACAACTGGAAAAAGACCTTGAATAAAAGGGGGAAAAGGTAAAGACAAATGAGTTCATGTGGCTAAGAGACTTCAAAGAGAGTCGGGAGGTCATCCCGGAAATAAC
This sequence comes from Tolypeutes matacus, assembly GCA_026826555.1. Classification (NCBI taxonomy): domain Eukaryota; kingdom Metazoa; phylum Chordata; class Mammalia; order Cingulata; family Chlamyphoridae; genus Tolypeutes; species Tolypeutes matacus. The sequence continues at coordinate 595,750 of JAKSZT010054091.1, read as the reverse complement.
ACCGACGGACACCTCAGTAGGATCTCATAGAACACCAAAGTGTATATCACCCCACACAGAGGGGCTCCTGAGGGCTCTGGAGACACCCAGGTCCTATATAAGGGGGGATAGCTCCAGAGATTTATGCCTTATCAGTGGGCTCTACTTTGTATTCTGTGCTCCTGAGAGTGACAGAGTTGGACTCAAATAAGTCCTCCCTGCACAAGGTCCATCAGTTCCCTCTATTCAGACCTATATATGATGCTGGCATTTGTAGGTGTACTTCCAGAGACTGGAGCCTCTGGCCTGTGCCAGCTGTGCCCGGAATCTCAGTGGAGCTGCAACTCCTACCCTACAGCTCAATGGACTCACCCAAGTCACCTGGTGAGGAGATGATGATGGACAACGGCAATCCCAGGGAATGGAGAGAGCCTGCAGCCACAGGTAGGATAATCCCAACCACTGTATCCATGGGATAGAAGTCCCCTCTCACTTGGTGGTGGAGTGGGCATCACCATCCCAAACTCCTCAGGATTGGGGGAAGAGCTATGGACTAGAGTGGACTTAGTGGTATTCTGTTGTAGTCATAATGTGATTCAAGCAATGGAAGAAATTACAACATTTAGGGTGAGCCAGTGGCCACTGGACTTTTTGGGGACAGGGAAAGGAAAAGCAGTTGTAATACAGGTTACTTTTTCAGACTTGAGGTTTATCCTGAGTGACATTGCAACGACAGATATAGGCCATTTTACATTAGCATATAACATGCAGAACTGTGTGGGAGAGAGTGCGGTCTATAATGGAACTATGGTCCATGCTTGGTGGCAGAGCCCCAGGACGTGTATATCCATTGCAGGTGATGTGTGCCACAATGATGAAAGATGTTTATGTGGGATGTTGTGGGAGGTGTGGAAGGTGGGGAACATGGAAATCCCTGTAATTTTTGTGTAACGTTTATGTAATCTAAGTATCTTTTAAAATATATATATTAAAAAAAAGAAAACACTAAACTCCAGATGGATGGCAACTAACACATACTAAACACTTAAAAACCTAGCCATTTAAATTCAGTCTCAATGATTTTGAAGCTGGCAAATTAGGAATTTGGATGAACCCACCTTTTGAAAAAGAATGAGAAGGAAAAGGAGTGGCAAGGAAGGGGGATGAGGAGGAAGAATCTGTGGTTATTTCTAAAATACTACATATACCTAGGGGGTGGTATAATTCATTTATATGTATAGATATACAAATTGAATATAATTTTGGGCAAATTCCTACCATTCTCTGTTTTAGTGATTTTTAAGAGTTTTTGTCTAGAACCCATCTGACAATCTGATAAACTCTTTATACCTCCTATCCCTTTCAAATACATATGCATGGAAGCACTTCCCCCTCAAATCCAATGTTTAAAAATTGAGGAACATATTGCAAAATAATCATTCTACACTCCTCAAAAGTATCAAGGTCAAAAGACAGAAAAACTAAGATAGTGTTCCAGAGACATGGCAATGAGGTGTAAGGCAGTATCCTATACTGTGGTCTAGACTGGGTAGTAAAAATAGCTCTAAGAGATATTGTGGTAGACTGAATAATGGCACCCCAAAGATGTCCACATCCTAATGCCAGAACTTGTGGATATACTACCTTATACAGCAAAAAGGGGACCTTGCTGATGTGATAAGTGAAGGATTTTGAGATGGAAATTATTCTGGATTGCTCACATAAGACCAATGTAATAAGAGGGTAGTAGAATTAGAGAGAGAGAGAGGAGATGAGAGTATAGCAGTAAGTGATAAGAGGAAGTTGCCACAGGATGAGGAAGCCTGGAGGAGCTGAAAAAGGTGAAGAAACAGATGATCCTCTGCAGCCTCCAGAAGGAACTACCCTTGCCAACACCTTGTTCTTAGATTTCTGGCCTCCAGAACTGTAATAGAATACACGTATGTTGTTTTAAGTCATTACATTTGTGGAAATTTGTTATAGCAGCAGTAGGAAACTAATATAGATATTACTGAAGAAATTGGCAAAATGTGTATATGGGCTGTTAATGAGATCATTGCCCCAATGTTAATTTTTTTTTATTTTGATAACTGCATTGTATTTACATAAAGGAATAAATACCCTTGTTAATGGACCTTCAATCAGAAGACATTTGTGGTAAATGGCTACAATGATTCCAACTCACTCTACAAAGGTTCAGAAAAAAATATTTTAAATATATAATATATACATATATGTCCGTATATATACATCTACACATCTATTTTACACATATATAACACATCTAATAAATCTATAATAAGCATATATTTACCTCTATACATATATTTATTGAAAGAGAATGATAAAGTAACTGGAATAAAATGTAAACAACTGGTGAAACTGGGTAAAGTATATGATAGAAGGTTATTTTACTATTCTTGCAACTTTTCTGTAGGTTTGAAATTATAGCAAAGTAAAAATTTGCACAAAAAATCAATTTTAAAACCTTGAGAAATTAGGAAAAAGGACAAAAATTTATCATTTTCCTCAAAGCCATCCCTGGAATCCAACTTAAGATCTCCTAGCCTTCACATAATATATGGAGTGAAAAGTAAGTGAAAACTATGAATTCATCAAAATGATAGTATTTGTCAACATGCATGTCTAGATAGGTTTGGTTTTTTTTTACTTCTTAAAAAAATGAATTGAACTATATCACTCATAAATAAACATACATAAACAATAAGTGTATAATAATTATTGTAAACTTACAAAACAAACATACATAACATCATACAGGGCTCTCATACCTCACCCTACCACCAATACCTTGAATTGTTGTGAAATTTTTAACTAATGATGAAAGAGCATCCTCAAAATATTACTACTAACCAAAGTATCTTATATATTGTGTATTTTCCCCAACCCACTCTATTCTTAATATTATATCATTTATACATGAACATATATAAATAAAATGTATAGTAGAAGTTGTGAACTTTCAAAGCAAACATGCATAATCTCATACAGGGGTCCCATACATCAACTCACCACCAACACCTTGCATTGTTGTGAGACATCTATTATAAATTATGAAAGAATATTGTCAAAATCTTACTACTAACTATAGTCCATATCTTATATTTGGTGTATTTCCTCCCCAACCCACCCTGTTACTATTTTTTAAAATATATTTTTATTACAGAAGTTGTGAACTTACAAAACAATCATGCACATGTGCAGAATTCCCATAGAACAGCTCTCTATCAACACATCACATCTTGGTGAAACATTTTTTACAGATTATGAGATGATATCATCAGACTATTACCTCTAACTATGGTCCATAGTGTACATTTGGCACACTTTTTCCATATTCTCCCATTATCAAAACAGTACATCTTTGACATAGATGCATGAATATTACAGTATTGCAGTTAACCACACACTCTAGCTGTGTTTTTCCCATGCTTCTCCACATTCCCACCACCCTGCAATAGTGATGTACATCTGCCTTAGCTCACAAAGGACACTCTTGCATCTGTATCATCAACCACAATTCTCATCCACCTCTGGGTTTTCTGTGTTATTCAGAATATTCTCTAGCTTTCTTTCAAGTGACATTTACTTCCCTAGACTACTCTTTCCAGCCACTTTCCCATTTATAAGCCAGCTATTACTATAAAGTGTTACTATCAATTCTATACATTTTCACATTTTTACATTGAGCATCAGTAGTCCATCTCAGTCCTCCTTTTCTCTCCTTTAAGAATCCACCACCTACCACCAGGTCTTGAAGATGTTTTCCTACATTTTCTTCTAGAAACTTTATGGTTCCTACTTTTATATTAAGATTTTTTCCATCCATTTGAGTTAATTTTTGCATAAGGTGTGAGATAGGGGTCCATTTTCTTTCTTTTGGTTGTGGATATCCAGTTTTAACAGTATCACTTGTTGATTAGACTGTTCTTCCCGAACTGGGTGGGTTTGACAGCCTTGTAAGAAATCACTTGACCATAGATGTGAGGGTGTGTTTCTGAGCCATCAATTCAGTTCCATTGGTCTATGTGTCTGTCTTTATGCTAGTATCATGCTGTTTCTACCACTGTAGCTAGGTAATATGATTTAAAGTCCAGAAGTGAGAGTCCTCCAACTTCACTTTTCCTTTTTAAGATGTTTCTGGCTATTCGGGTCCCCTTGCCTTTCCAAATAAATTTGATAATTTTGTTTTTCATTTATTAAAAAATTCTGGTGGAATTTTTATTGTGATTGCATTGAATCTGTATACCAATTTGGGTAGATTTGACATCTTAATGATATTTAGTCTTCCAGTCTGTGAGCATGGAATGTTCTTCCAATTATTTAGGTCTTTTAAAATTTCTTTTATCAATGCATTGTAGTTTTCTGAATACAAGTGCTTTACATCTTTTGTTAAGTTTATTCCTAAATATTTTATTCTTTTAGTCGCTATTATAAATGGAATTTTCCCCTGACTTTCTCTTCAGATTGTACATTAATAGTGTCTCTTAAAGTATATTTCATCTGATATAAGTATAAATACTCCATCCTTTATTTTTCTTTTGGTTACCTCATGAATAGAATATCTTTTTCCAGCCTTTCACTTTCAATCTATTGATATCATTGGGTCTAAAGTGAGTCCCTTGAAGACAAAATATAGGTGGCTTATATTTTCTTATCCACTCCCACCAGCCTGTGTCTTTTGATTAGGGAGTTTAATCCATTAATATTTAATATTATTACTGTAAAGGCAGGTCTTATTTCACCCATTTTTACCTTTGAGTTTTATCTGTCACATTTTATTTTCACCACACTTTTGAACTTTTACTTATATAATCTCATTTTTAGACTTTCTTTCAAGCATCTCTCTCTTGTGTTTTCTTTTCAAAGTGTAGCTCAACCTTTAGTATTTCCTGCAAAGCTGGTCTCTTGTTTACAAATTCTTTCAGTTTCTGTCTATCTGTGAATATTATAAACCATCCACTTTTTTGAAATAAAATCTTGCCAGATATAAGATTATTGGCTGGAAGTTTTTCTCTTGCAGTATCTTAAATATATCATACCACTGTCTTTTGCCTCTAGGGTTTCTGATGAGAAATAGGCACTTAATGTTATCGGTTATCCCTTATATGTTATGCATTGCTTTTCTCTTGCTGCTCTCAGAATTTTCCCTTTGTCCTTGGCATTTGCCATTCTGATTAGTATGTGTCTTGGAGTTGTTTTATTTGGAATTTTTCAGATGGGAGTACATTGTGTGTCTTTGACATGGATACTGAAGTCCTTAATTAGGATTGGGAATTTTTCTACCATTATTTCTTCAAATATTCCTCCTGCCCCTTTTCCCTTCTCTTCCCCTTCTGGGACACCTATGACACATATGTTTGCACATCTCTTACTATCATTTATTTCTCTGAGACCTTGTTCAATTTTTTCATTCTTTTTTTCATCTGTTCTTTTTGTATGTTCACTTTCAAAGACTATTTCTTCAAGTTCACCAATCTTTTCTTCTGCCTCCTTAAATCTGCTGTTATATGATTCCAATGTAATTTTAATTTCATTTATTGCACCTTTCATTCCCATAAGATCTGCTATTTTTCTATGTATGCTTTCAAATTCTTCTTTGTGCTCATCCAATGTCTTCTTAATTTCTTAATCTCTTTAGCCATCTCATTGAATTTACTAAGGAGATTTGTTTGAACATCTATGATAAGTTGTCTCAACTCCTTTATGTCATCTGGAGGCTTATCTTATTTCTTTAATGGACAATATCTTCCTGTTTCTAAGTATGGATTGTAATTTGTTGGTGGTGTCTTGCCATCTGTCTTACTAGATGTATTCATTCTGGGTGCAGTCTCTCTCTTTAGTTTAGGGCTTTCTTGCCCTTCTCCCTTGCTGGTTTTGCTGTAGGAGTGAGTATATAATTGGTGCTGTAAGCTGTGGAGTCTCAAGCTGCTCGTATTGCCCCAGGGACCAATGAAGCTTCTCCCAACTTTCTCCTCTGCCAGGGGTAGGCACAGAGCCACAGCCATGTGAAAAAACCCAAGTCATGCAGGCCTAGACTGTAGTTGCCCAGAGAGACTGATGAAGCTTCATGCCCCTCCCTCCCCTTCCTGGGGCTGGGATGTAGCTTCAGGTGTGGGCAACAATCTATGCTGTGTGGGTCCAAAATGGCCACATTTATCCCAGTAGACTTCTGACTATTAAATCTGTGGCAGCTGAATGTAACTGCAGGTACCCAGAGAGGCTGGTGCAAGTCCCCCTAGCTTCTTGCCAGAGGCAGGGCTGAAGTCTAGGCCAGGGATGCAGTCTGATATGGGTGGAAAGAAGCCAGTCCCTACCAGCACTGTGATTTTCAGTCAGCCCCACTTCCCTTTCTTGCCGGGGTCAGAGTTAAAATGGCAACTATCAAACTTTAGCTGTTCTTAGGATTATACTTTAGCGAGCCAAATTTACTAATTAGTAGCTGAAGTTGGTGTCCAGCTGTCTCTTCTTCCCCCATTTTTGGGAAATGGAGCTTTCAGTTCCAGCCATGGAATAGCTCCCAAGGTGGCTTGTGCCGCCAGTGGAGGATGGACACCTGCTTCCATGGTGGGGAGTGCTCTACTTACGAATCTTCTCTGCAGACGAACAGTCTCATCCTTCCATTCTTTACGGATATTGCAGGATGCTCTTCTGTTCTCCTGGGGCCCCCAAACAGGTGCTTTAGATAGCTCTGGGTGATTACTAACTGTCCTATAGGATGAGCTGACTCTAGGAGCTCTTATTTTGCCACCATCTTGCTGGTTCTGGATTTGATTTTGCAGGCATTCTTTAGTATTTAGAACCAGGGTGTGCCAAGACTCAATTTATACAAATTTGAACTTCCTTCAAAAAACTGTTACATAAATGAGTCCAGATCAATTTGTCAGAAGTAGGATGGAGCTTGCTTGGGTTGGGGAAGACAAAGGAGAAATGTAAGATGCTTCCTTCCCTTGTCCCAGTCATTACTTTGTCTCTAGTTGTGTTCAGAATTGTGTTTTTTCTGACTTACGTAAAGCATATCCACCATTAATACATGGGCCTTGGAATTATTAATGGTTGTGTTGGTTTGAGTTTTTGATGTGATCCCCCCAAAATTATGTTCTTAAATTGAAACTACTGTGAACCTATGATTAGATTTCATCAGTTAAGGGCCATTTGATTAGATTGCTCCACAAGGACATGGCCCAGGGTGAGTCTTAATCCTCATACTGGTGTCCTTTATAAACAGAGGAATAGAAACCCTCAGACACAGAGAAAAGTCATAGTGACAGAGAGAAGACTCCAGAAGTTGAAAACAAGGAAACTGGGAAAAAGAAAAATCACAGATGGATCAGCCCAAATCAGAAATAGCAACAAGGGCCAGAGAAGAGAGGAGAAGTGAATGACAAAAGGATACTGCTGTGTGCCTGATGACCCATAGCTGAGCACAGGGAGAAAGGGAGCCTGGAGGAGAAGGCAAAGACCAGCAGAGATGCCATTGTGCCTTGCCATGTGTCAGGAGTTCAGGATCTCCAGCAGCCAACCTTCAACCTTTGGGGAGAAGACTTCCTCTGAAGCCTTGATTTAGGTACTTTTAGGCCTCAGAACTGTGAGCTTTTAACCTAATAAATTCCTATTATAAAAGTCAACCCATTTCTGGTATATTGCTCCCAGCAGCTTTTAGCAAATTGAAACAATGGTGATGAATCAGAGTTTGTGAAGATGGGAGATAAGCTGACAGTGATGCCCATACTGTAGAGTATTGTAGATATTGATAGGAAAAGGAAGGTGATGGGACCCAGTAATGAGGGCAGCTGAGGCAAAGAGCAGGAGCACTTTGGCAACACAAGATTGGCTGGAAAACCCTGGAAAGGAGGGCAATTGTGGGGTGGGCAATAGAAGAAGGGTAGGTATGTGAGAGTGCCTGGGGAGTGAAGAGCCTATGATACACTGCTGGATTTTATTTGTGGCTTTTTTTCCCCTTGTGTTAGATTGAATTCTGTACTTTAGCAAAAGGTATGTTCTCAATTTTTATCACCTTTGGGTGTGAAACCATTCAAAACTAGGACTGTTTGAAGAAGTATTATCAGTGAAGGCATGGACTCATTTTTACATTGGATCTTCTAAAATCCTATTTATGTGTGGCCAAACTGAATGAGAATGGGCCTTACTCTGTATGAGTGGAAGCCTTATTAAAAGAGGAGCCAGATGGCAGAAGACAGTGGAATTAAGGAAAGCAGACACAAGAAGAGAGAGATCAACATGGGAGAAAGATGCAAACCAAGAAACCCTGAGAATTTTGGCAAGCCAGCACTACAACATCACAGATTTTGGGGAGAAAGCATGGCCTTGCAGACCACTTGAGTTTGGACTTCTAACCTCTGAAACTGTGAGCCAATAAATTCCTGTTGTTAAGCCATCATAGCAGTTCTGGCAAACTGAAAACACCCCTCTAAATCTTGAACATCTGGGGGAAAGGGCTCTTTCTTGTACTTTCTTTGCATACCTCATAGCACCTTATTTGGCATAAAATACCAGCAAATATTTGTGCATGAAATTATAAACCTGATAAATTATTATGCATAAAGAATACATGTTTCTCATATTCTATATTTTGTACTTGAAATAACAAGAAAACAAACTGCCTCAGAATTTTTTCGTAAATGTGACCCTTTTCCTGGGTATAATTTTTGTTATTAATTTTTGAATTTATGACTTCTGATCAAATTACAGAGACATTATCTTAGCTTCCAGGCATAATCTTTAAATGTCCTTTTCAAATATTAGCCTTTTTCTTATATACTATATTTATTTATATACTCATAGCTTCCTTCCCTCATTACTGAATAATATATTTCATAATTATGGACAATTATTCATAATGGTTGTTTACCCACATCAAAGATAAAGCTGCAGCAGAAGGAAGTAAAACATTGTGGCAAATTAAGTAAATATAAAAAATAAGTGTTAGCTGCCAGGCTATTGAGGTCTTTGGTTGCATTTCTAATCCTCAGCCTATCTCATTCTCGATCTCTACGTACATTCAGAAATGTTCTGTTCCTGAAAGACAGAGGAGACTGGCATGCCGATTCCAAGGGGTGCTCCTTGAACCATGCTTTCTCTGAAGACAGGTATTCCTTAAGTGAAAAAGACTGAATTGATCCTCTTTCCTACTGTGGAGTCTCTCTTATCCCAGCATTCTGACCAGACACTCTCTAGGTTCTGGCCTGTAATTGTATTATTATTATTTAAATTATTCTCCCCTCATTTCAACCCACAACGACCAATCTGATATTTCCATTCCAACCCCCTTCCTTCTCACAGGCCTCCTCAGCCTTCTACAGGTGTGGCCAGACTTCCTGTACTTTTGGTCCCAGTGGTGGGTGCTACCAACTGCAGACCTTGGATGTATACAGCCTTGTCTTCTACTTCAATTATTCATGAGCCTTGAACTCTTCTCTCATTATATTTAATAGTTAAATATGGCCATTCTGTCTTCCTGAGAGGATTTGGTTTTGAGGGGAATAAATATGTAATGCACTTCTGATCTCTCTTTTACTTGCTTATCAGGTAAGCACAGGAAACACTTTTGATATGTGGAGTTGAAAAGGGGGGTCATCTCTGGCCCCTGAACCGAGTCTTTCTCCACAGTTGCTGAGATCTGACTTCTGTCTTATTCCCCACAAGCCCAGACTGGAATGATTTGATGGGCAAATCCACTCAGCAACTAGCCCTCTTTAAAGGTTAGGTACTAGGTTGAGTAAACTCAATATGCAGACAGTACTGGGTATTCCAAGAAGGGGGAAACCAATCCTTGATGGGTTCATGTACATGTCCCCTCAACTCTGCCATTAAAAGAAAAATGTTCTTTATTTGATTTTTAACTATAAAATTAATTCATATTTGTTACGGCAAATGAAACAAAGTCAACATTTTATAAAAAATAATTATGTCACCTCAAGCAACCCATCCCCACACCAGATCAGTCCTAACTCTAAGTCCCTCGCCTGATTCAAGCACACACATGCAAACCTGTGCACCCATAGCAGATGCATTGTCCATCTGTCTGCTTGCCTATTTGGATTTGGTCAAAAAGAATCATAGTTTACACATTATCATGTGAGTGCTTCTCTCATTTGGCAGCATGTCATGAGCATACCTATTAAGTTCACTATTTCTACACACATAATTTTACTAAAATGGGATCATGCAATACATGTTGGGTTTTAATTATTATTATTATTGCTGTAATATGAAGATAACACAAAATTTCCCATTTAACCATTATCATATAACATCATATATCAGTAGCTTTAAACATCCACCATGTTGTGCCACCAGGACCACCATTCATTACCAAAACTGTTCATGACCTCAAACAGAAATTCTGAACCCATTAAGCAATAGCTCCCCATTCTTCCAACTCCCAGGCTCTGGTAACGTATAATTACTTTCTTTCTAATGGATTTGTTTATATTTCATGAAGCATAAAATATTGGTCCATTTGTGTCTGGATTATTTCTCTCAACATAAGGTTTCAAGGTTCATCAATGCTGTCACATGTGTCAGAACTTCATTCTCTTTAATGGCCAAAAATTATTCCATTGGATTACTTATTACATTTTGTTTATCCATTGTCTGTCAATGGACTGTTTCCACCTTTGGATATTGTGAATAAGGCTGCTATGAATATTGGTGCACAAATATCTGTTTGAGTCCCTACTCGCAATGCTTCTGGGTATATAACTAGAAGTGTATTGTCAGGTCATATGGTAATTCTGTGTTTACTTTTTGACGAAATCCGAACTCTTTTCTACAGTGGTTACGGTGGTCTACATCCCTACCATTGATTTATAACGGATCTTATTTCCTTCCATCTTCACCAACATTCATTATTTTTCAAGTTTCTAAATAATGGCCAACCTACTGTGTGTGGGGTGTTATCTCATTGTGGTTTTTATTTGCAATGGTCTGTTGATTAATGATGCTGGGCATCTACTTATATACTTATTAGCCAGTTTTATATATTCTTTAGAGAAAAGTCTATTCAAGTCTTTTGCCCATTTATAAAATGAGCTATTTGTCTTATCATCATTGAGTTGTAGCATTCTTTATATAGTCTGGATATTAAACTCTCATCAGATATATGATTTGCAACTATTTTATCCTTTCTGAACTAATTTCCTCTCTGGCTTTTTCTCTCTGAATGAATTTACCCACATCCAGAGCTTCCTACCTCCCTTCTGTGTGGACAGTTTCCCTTCCAGGCCTTCCATGATTCTTTTTTCTTGATTTTTCTTTCTTTTTCTCTATGAATATTAACCTCCATCTTTTGGCACAGCCTGGTGTGTGTGTGTTTGTGTTCAAGCTCTCCCTCTGTGTCTTCACTCCATTTTGCAGGGAGCATGAAGCCTCCCCCAAGCCACCTGCATTATCTTATCCGGATAGAAGTCCCAGTGACAATTCTATTGCATCTGGCTTTAACAGCTAATGGGAAGAATATAACAAGAGTTATGCCTTTTGAATATAAATCCCCAAAAGTGCTTTTTCCAACAAAAATCATGAAGAAGACAGACATTTTTTCTCAAAAAAAAATGCAAACTAATCTTTATTCATATTAACTATCAACCTGGGGTGGTAAGAAAGGAAGCATGCTTTCCTGGCCAGTCTGCATCTAGGGTAAAGTCTGGGATGAGTGGGTTGCAGGGGAAAGCAAAGGATCTGGTTGATACAGCATCTCTCAGTGGGAACATGGCAGAGTCCACGTCTTAAGATTCTCCCTGGTCTCTGGCTTCACCTGCCACAGAGGTCTTGGGCTGCCAATTTCTTCCAAAAGAGGAGCAAGGAGTCCCCAGGGTGACCAGTGTCTCCTTGATGCCTTGACCAGAAATGTACAGTGTGCTGAAGGAGACAAATAGAGAGGGCAGAGGCTCTGCAAGCAGCGCTGAGGTCCAGATTCGGGAGAGGATGATGGGGAGCACAGGTGCTGCTTTAGGAGGATGAGGATTTGGGGCTGGTAAAGGATCTGCTTGAAGGTGGGTGTCAGGGATGAGAGTTGGGGGAGGGTAAGGCCTGGGAGATGCTGAGGCTGTGACTTGGAATGGGCACACCAGGGGCTACCACCTCCCTATTTTCAGGGCTTCATCATGGGTTCCATCTGAGGGACAGAAGTGGCCGCAGTAGGTGCAGCAGGAGGAAGATGGGCATTTGGGTCAACATAATTTCTTACAAAATACTTTTCAGAGTGGGATGGGCAGGGTATGGACAGGGTTCTGGGGCTTTGGCAGGCTTGTCAGCTGAAGGGGAAGAAGGTGACCTGGTGCTGACAGTGCCTCATGTCACAGATACCAGAGGTCAAGAGGAAGAAAGCCGCTGTTGGCTGGAGTCTCTAGGAGTGGGTGCAGGGCCCTGGCTCTTAAAACAAAGGACGCCAGGAGACTGGGTATGTCCAGGGGTGAATGGGCCCCCCTGGCACTGCTCCTGTGCACTGGAGAAAGGTCGGGTGGCCCTGGAGTGCTGCATTTTCACTGACCTCTCCAGAGGAGGGCTTGTGACCTGCACTGGTGCAGTCCCTGCAGCAGGCTGGGAGGCAGACAGGGAAGGCTGCATGTTAGGCCTGGGGACAATCTTCTGGCAGACAGTCTCTCTCCTGAAGCAGGGTCTTCTCGTCACAGGCCCCAGACAGGGCACAAAGGAAGGGGCCTCTCCATTTCTCACCACAGGCTTGAAAGCAGATAGCCTGGCCTCAGGGCTGTGCCTGCTTCTCTTGCCATCCCGGTTCTCAAACAAGAGGAGCCCAGCAAACTTCCTCTTCCCTTTGTTGCACTGGCTGAGCGCCCTCAGCACAGTCTTCCTGGCACAAGGTTCTGGAGGCTTCACAGGGAGTGGGCACATTGCAAAGCAGATCCCTCTGCTCTCAGGAGGAGCGATTTTGATGGTGACAGGGCCCCAGACCTGTCTGGGGTTCCGGGCATTCCAAAGCCACTTCTTTCCGGAACTGTCCCACGTGCAGGACAGATTCAGCCCTGAGATGGTCTGCAGGGGCAGCTTGTTGGGAAAGCCCTTCCAGGCCTCGAGGACCAGCACCCTCTGTAGATTGACTTGCTCTCATTCGGGCAGGATCTGGGGCAGGGTTCTGGAGCGCTCCAAGCGCTGAATGTGGATGTGGAGAAACGGACGTTCAGCCCGGGCGGGTCGGTGGCCGGCGGGCGTGGGCCGCGGGGCTCTGTGCTCCGGGTGGGGTGCGGCGGCTCGGGTTCGGGCGTGCCCAGGTAGCTGCCCATGACCGCGGTGTGGCGGGGGCTGTTCCTTCGAACAGGGATTCCCCTTGCTGAAGGTCCGAGTCTGCAGGCGCTGCTGGTGGGGAAGCGCTCAGGAATACAGTGACCGTTAGCCTTTGAGTGCTGTAGAGCACGGGGCATCTGGGTGCTCAGGGCGCTCAGGCCACCTGGTCCGCGCGCCAGGACAGAACCCCGTGGACACCCAGACATCTTAACGCGCAGGGGAAGCTCATAGGCTGCCCCGGAATCTAGAGAATAAGGGAAGCTCAAGGCTCTACTCTTCCCACTGCTGTCCCAGGTGTTTGGTTCTGGGGAGAGGGGCCGAGGGACCACCTCTTCTTTGGTGCTGACACTTAAGATAAGAAAATATAATCATTTCTACAAGGTCACGACAATTGTAGATAGCATTCCACAGAACTGTACTTTTCCCCCTTATTGTAAATATGAACATTATACCCTTGGTTGATGTTTTAAGTCAAAAGGATATTTAATTTTCTTTTATCAGTAAATGTGATGCATGTTCCATCCTTCTACTGTGGTTGTTAATGTCACTTTTTGCAATTCAGCTGTTAAAGAGATCATAAAAGGCCACCATGATTTATGGTTTTGACCAGTAATGTTAATTTTTTGTGAACTCTTCTGTAATTTTTTTTTAGCTTGGTGTTCTTTAAATTGTATTGCAGTAACATATATACAACTCAAAAATATCTGTCTTAAGCACTTTCAAGCATACAATTCAGTGATATTAATTGAATTCTTCATCAATTACTAACTTCAAACCTCAATCAGAAAGACTGCTGAGAAAATGGTGCTGAAGGGGGTAGGCAGAGTTTAACTCTCAAAAAAAAAAAAAAAAAAAAAAAGCGGAAAGAAAGCAAAGACCTATAAAGAAGTTGCTTTGCATATATATAGAATGGGAAGGTGCTCTAAGTTATCTAGGAGGGTACTGGAAAGATAGGGAAGTCAAAGGAAATGGGTGAGTTGTTCCCCTCTGTGGCCAGAACAGGCATATATACCAGGCCTTCAGGGCAAGTAGCTTCTGGGGCAGTCCCTGGCTGCCAATGGAGTGGGAGAGGGCATTCCCTGGGAGGAAGATGGGTCTGATGGAAGGTGGAGAGTGGCTTCTTTGCAGTGACTTTGGTCAGCTGAAGCCCCTTTGAATCTCGTAAGGTACCTGGACCCAACAGAGAGAGTCCACCTGCTCAGGGAAGCTGTCATGCCCAGCTGCCAAGGGAGAGAGGAACTAGATTAGTGAAGGGTGGGGATAGGCAACTAATCGGTAGGACTCTAACAAACTGAAGAAGTCTAAAATGCCTTAGGGAAAGGATGGAGATAGCTTTCTGAAGCCTAATTAAACCAAAAAGACAGTTTAGCTAAGTAGAGGAATTCTCATCTTACATATAAGAAGTCCAGGGTTTGATTCCAGGGTCTCTTTAGAGAAGTGATCCAGAGAGTGATCCACTAAGTTATCAGGCATCCAGCTGACACCTTATGGCAGGGAACATATAGCCATTCTTTTTGTTTTAGGTTTTCTTAGATCTATTTTTTGTTTTTTTGTTTTTTTTTAATTTTCTTCCCTTTGCACCCCTTATTTTACTCACTAAAACCGTGTACGTCAACTGCCAAGGGCAGGCTGCAGGGTGATTGATGAAAACTGGCAGCCTGAGAAGCTCTTTAGAGGCCTAAGAGGGAAGACTGCTTTTCCTTAGTTGTTTCTTTTCATTTTTAAATGAAAAAAATGGGTTGGGTTGGAAGGTCCAGGGAACTGGGGGGAGGGTTGGGAGATGGACCAGGTGAACAATGGGGATTTGTGGGTATGTGGTTGAAAGTACAAATTTGGGAATGCTCTTATGGCAATATGAAAAGGAAGTGTTACTGGTTTAGGGTATTGGATGGGAGGGCAATTGGGACAGAGCACATCTGGAGCAGGCTTATAGAGGGTGTGTGAGAGATCATTTTGTGATAATCTGTTGTATCAGTGGGTGGAGACCCATATAATGAGTGAGAAGGTGTGGAACTCATACTCGGGAGAACCAATTTGTTCACAAATAGAGAGGTGTGAGTCTGTCAAGAGCATGGGCGATTCCTAATAGGGGAGGGCAAACCAGTGTGTCAAACTCAGTGTTGTTGCAGGTAACTATGAATCTTGTCATCCAAGGAGTGAAGCCAAGGGATCGCTGTGGGCCCTGAGGGGAGGCAGAGGGAGGAATAGAATAGATTGAACAGGGTATATTTAGTGGGCAATGGAAGTGTTCTAAATGATCTTACAATGATGGACATAGGCCATGTTAAATATCATCAAACTTATAAAAGTGTACGGTTTAAAATGTAAACCATAAAAATAAACCATTGACCATGTTTAGTAGCCATGTTTCACTATTTGTATATTAGTTATAAAAAGGTACCATTCATACATAAAAAGGTATTAATACAGCAAGGAGGAAAAGGGGAGGATGTTGGGTATGTGAGAGTCCCCTGTATTCTATATGTGAATTTACTGTGACCTAAAACTTCTTTGAAAACAAAATGAAAAATAGTAAGACAGTGGGGAATAAATGGAAGAAATTGCCACTTTACAGACAGGACACCAGATATTACAGTGATGAAAGACAAAATGCAAAGAATTTTTAAAAATATTTTTTATTATTTTTTAAATACCCCAATCTTTTAATTTTATTTTTATTTTAAAAAATTTTTAATGTATTTTATTTCTTATATTTAAACTTATCATTATTATTTCATTTTCCTATAAATTGTATTTAGCTATTTTCATGGCCTCATTTTTGAAGAAGCTTTGGATCACGGAAGGGTTATAACTGGGGCAGGGGAGGATCATTGGTGTGGGGTGTCAGTGATGGGGAATACATGGGAGGAAGTTCACCTGGGCATACATATAAGGTATATAAAAATGTTCAAATATTCATGGTGCATTGTCGCAGTGGGTGGATACTCACACAATAACTGAGAGAATATTGAATTCCCATCCTGGAGAGCTCAGCTTCATTCTCTAATGGAGCAGCAACAGTCCAGCAAGTGCAGGGGCAATGACTAGTGAAGGAGAATGATCCACTGATGAGCCTTTGATATTGATGACTATGCTTATAAGTCTTTGCTCTTGAAATTGAAACTTAGCCTACTTTTGTTGGGTGCCTAAGAGTTGCCTCCGGAGAGCCTCCTTGTTGCTCAAATGTGGCCTGTCTCTAAGCCAAACTCAGCATATAAATGCATTACCTTCCCCTCAGCATGGGACATGACTCCCGGGGATGAGCTTCCCTGGCACCAAGGGATTACTACCAAGCACCAACTAGCAATGCAACTGGACAAAGACCTTGAGTAAAAGAGGTAAAATATGAAGACAAATGAGTTTATATGGCTTAGAGACTTCAAAGTGAGTTGGGAGGTCATTCCAGAGGTAATGCTTATGCACATCTCAACAGGCTCTCATAGACTACCAAAGTGGACACTACCCCAAATCCTGAGGCTCCTGAAGGCTCAGGGGCCACCCAGGTCCTATAGTCAGAGCAGATAGCTCTGGAGTTTGGTGACTTGCCATGGGCCCTACTTTGGAGTTTGTGCTCCTGAGAATGACAGAGTTGGACTCAGTTATGTCTTCCCTACACATGGCTCATCAGTCCGTTCTATTTAAACCTATACTTGGTGCTGGAGTAGGTAGATGTACATCCAGCGACTTGAGTCTTTGGGTTTTCCATGTGCCAGATGGGCCTGGAACATCAGCAGTGTAGCAACATCTATTCTACAGCTCACTGGAGTCACCCAGACAACTAACAAGGAGATGATGATGGACAATGACCATCCCAAGGAACAGTGAGAGTCTTCAACTGCAAGCAAGATTGTCCCATCCATCTTCCCCATGGGATATAAGCCCCCTCTCAATTAGAGGTGGAGTGGACCTCACCATCCCAGAATCCTCAAGATTGGGGAAATCTTGAACTAGAATGGACTTACTGGTATTCTACTATAGACATATTGTGATTCTAGCAATAGAAGAAATTACAACATTGATGTGGAGCCCGTGGCCACTGGAGGCTCTATGGGCAGTGAAAAAGAAAAATATTTGTAATACAGATGATTTTCAGCACATGGCAATCATCCTGAATGACAGTGCAATGACAGATACAGGCCATTTTATATCATCTTTTCTTTTTCTATTCTTATCTCTTTATTTTTCTCTGGTCCTAATTTTTTTTCAAGGGAACATAGACAACAGCAAGGAAGTAGAATAAGAGGAATGAAGTATCAAAAAGGAACCTTACCACACACACAAAACAACAACAAAATAAAACCCTAGAGTAGAAAGAGAAGCTAACCAACCAAATAAACCCATCAAGATAAATAGATCTCTAGACACCAACAAAAAATTACAAGCCATACTAAGAAACAGAAAGGCATGGCCAGTGCAATGAACAAACTAAAAAACAAGAGGTGCAGAGTATGGAACAACTAATCAGAGATGTTCAAATAAATACCATGAATCAACTTAATGAAATGAAGGAAGAGAGTAAAGATATTAAGAAGACACTGGGAGAACATACTGGAGAAACTGTAAACATATGTAAAAACATAACAGATATGATGGTGATGAATGGCACAATACAAGAAATCAAAAATACACTGGAAGCACATAACAGCAAATTTGAACAGGCAGAGGAAAGAATAAGCGATGTGGAAAAAAGTACAGCTGAAATGAGACAGATAGTAGAACAGATAGATATAAAGGTAGAAAAAATTCATCAGGGACTTGAATGACAACACAAAATGCACAAAAATATGCATTATAGGCATCCCAGAGGGAGAAGAGAAGAGAAGAGAAAGGGGCAAAAAGTGTTAGAGGAAATAATGGCTGAAAATTTCCCGACTCCATTGACAGACATGGATGTAAATGTCCAGGAAGTGCAGCAGACCCCAAACAGTATAAATCCTAACAGGCCTACCTGAAGACATATACTTGTCAATTTGTCCAATGCTCAAGAAAAAGTGAAAATACTGAAAGCAGCAACAGAAAAGAGACCTATCACATACAAGGGAAGTTCAATAAGATTAAGTACTGGTTTCTCATTTGAAACCACGGAGGCAAGAAGGCAGTGGTATGACATAGTTAAGGTGATGAAAAAAAAAAACTTCTAGTCAAGAATTCTCTATCCAGCAAAGCTGGCATTAAAAATTAGGAAGAGTTCAAAATATTCACAGATAAACAGAAATTAAGAGAGCTTGTCAATAAGAAACCTGCCCGTTAAGAAATACTAAAGGGAATTCTGCAGGTTGAAAGAAAAAGAACAGGAGAGAGGGAGTTGGAGGAGAGTGTAAGAACAACTAAAAAGATAAAAAGAGAAATAAAAACATATGACATACATAAACCTAAAGAAAATATGGCTAATGTAATTAGTTCCTTGACAGTTATAACACTGAATGTTAATGGATTAAACTCTCCAATCAAGAGACACAGATTGGCAGAATGGAAAAGAAAATATGACCCATCTATATGCTGTCTACAAGAAACTCACCTTAGACTCAGGGGTGCAAAGAGGCTGAAAGTGAATGGTTGGAAAGCAATTTTCCATGCAAACAATAACCAAAAAAGGGCAGGAGTAGATATAATAATATTGGATAAAATAGATTTTAAATGCAAAACTATTGTAAGGGACAAAGAAGGACACTATATATTAAGTGAACAGGTAATCTATCAAGAGGAAAGAACAATCATAAACATTTGTGCATCTAACTAGGGCACTTCAAAATACATGAGGAAAACATTGAAAAACCTAAGTGGAGAAATAGATGCCTCTACAATTATAATGGGGGCATTAATATACCATTATCACCATTAGAACATCTCAACAGAGAATCAATAAAGAAACAAAGACTTGAATAATACATTAGTGGATCTGAACCTAATACACATATACAGAACATTACACCCTTATACAGCAAGATACACATTCTTTTCAAGTGCACATGGATCATTTTCCAAGATAGACCACATACTAGACCACAGAACTCAGAAAGGTTGAAATTATGCAAAGTAATTTCTCTGACCACAATGAAATGAAGCTGGAAATCAATAAGGGGCAGACAAGCAAATTAAACAAATAAATATAGATATTAAACAATACACTCTTAGAAAATCAATGGGTCAAGGAGGAAATTGCAAATGAAATCAGTAACTACTTTGAAAAGAATGAAAATGACAACACAACAAATAAAAACCTAGGGGCTGCAGCAAAAGCAGGCTGAGAGGGGAAATTAATAGCCATAAGTGCCTATATGAAAAAAGAAAAAAGAGCTAAAATCAAAGACAAACCTGAGGAATTAGAAAAAAGAACAACAAACTAACCCCCAAGGAAAAAGAAAGAAGGAAATAACAAAGATTAGAGCAGAACTAAATGAAATTAAAAATAAGAAAGCACTAGAAATAATAAACAAAACCAAAAGCTGGTTCTTTGAGAAGGTTAATAAAATTGACAAACCCTAAGCTAAACTAACAAATAAAAAAAGAGAAGATGCAAATACATAAAACAAGAAACAAGGAAAGGAATATCACCACTGACCCCACAGAAATAAAGGGAATCATAAGAGGATATTTTTAAAAATTTATGACAACAAGATGAATAATTTAGAGAAAATGGACAAATTTCCAAAAACAAACAAGCAGCCTACATTGACACAAGAAGGAAATGATGAACTCAACAGACCAATCACAAGTAACATGATTGAACTAGTCATCAAAAAACTCCCAACTAAGAAAATCCCAGGACAAGATGGCTTCACAGGTGAATTCTGCCAAACATTCTGGAAAGAACTAGCACCAATATTGCTTAAACTCTTCCAAAAAAGAATAGAGAGAACATTGCCTAACTTTTTCTATGATGCCGACATCACCCTAATACCAAAGCAAAAGATACCATGAGAAAGGAAAATTATAGACCAATCTCTCTAATGAACCTAGATGCTAAAATCCTCAGCAAAATACTTGCTTATCATATTCAACAACACATCAAACGAATTATACATCATGACCAAATGGGTGTCATCCCTGTTATGCAAGGATGATTCAACATAAGAAAAGTAATCAATGTAATACACCACATAAACTGACCAAAAGAAAAAAATCACATGATAATCTCCAGAGATGCAGAAAAAGCATTCAACAAAATACAGCACCTTTTCCTGATAAAAACACTTTAAAAGATAGGAATAGAAAGAAACTTCTTCAGCATGATAAAGGGTATATATGAAAAACCCACAGCTAACATCATAATCAATAGTGGAATCCTAAAAGCTTTCCCTTTAAGATCTGGAACAAGGCAAATATGCCCACTGTCATGGCTCTTATTTAACATTGTGTTTAAAGTATTTGCTCGAGCACTTAGGCAAGAAAAATATAAAAGGCATCCAAATTGGAAAGGAAGAAGTAAAAATTTCACTATTTGTAAATGACATGAACCTATACCTTGAAAGCCCTGAAAATCTACACCAACATTTCTAGAACTTATAAATGAGTTCAGTAAAGTCACAGGTTATAAGATCAATGTTCAAAAAATCAGTAGCATTTCTGTACACCAAAAATGAGCAATCTGCGGAGGAGATCAAGAAAAAAATCCCATTTACAATAGCAACTAAAAGAATCCAATACCTAAGAATAAATTTAGCTAAAGATATAAATGATTTGTATGCAGAAAACTGCACAACCCTGTTAAAGGAAATCAAAGGAGACCTAAATAAATGGAAGACTATTCTTTGTTCATGGATAGGAAGACTAAACATCATTATGATGTCTATCTTACCCAAACTGATTTACAGATTCAATGCAATCCCAATAAAAATTACCACAGCTTTTTTTACTGAGTTGGAAAAGCTCACTGTGAAATTCATTTGGAAGGGCAAAGGGCCCCAAAAAGCCAAAGACACATTGAAAAAGAAAAATGAAATTGGAGGAATCACACTACTTGACTTTAAAACATACTACAAAGTTACAGTGGTCAAAATTACATGGTATTGGCAAAAGTATAGACATATTGACCAATGGAATGGAATTGAGAGTTCTGATATATATCCTTGCATATAGAGTCAACTGAAATTCTACAAGGCCACCTAGCCCACTCAACTGGGAGAGAATGTCTTCATCAAATAATGGTGCTTGAAGAACTGGATATCCATATCCAAATGATTGAGAGAGGAACGCCATCTCACTCGTTACACAAAAATCAACTCAAGATGGATCAAAGATCTAAATATAAGAGCCAAAGCCATAAAGATCTTGGAAGATAATGTAGGGAAGCATCTACAAGATCTTGTATTGGGAAATGGTTTCATGAACTTTACACCCAAAGCA
>JAKSZT010054091.1:503335-559990 GCA_026826555.1 Tolypeutes matacus | reverse complement strand
ATATATATATATATAGTAATTTAGAAGGCTAGAATTATGAGGAGGGAGAGAAATAGTAGAAAAAGGTCTGTAAGGAAAAAGTTAATACTAATAAAAAAAAAAGAAAAAAGAAGAAGAAAACAAAATAGTTGGGGTAGAAATTGACACCCTTAAGTTGTGGGCCTATGAAAAAATGTTGTCTCTAAGAGCCACAACAGAAAACAGAAGGCAGAAAGATGCAGGAAGGATAAGCGATAGTTTGTAATACAGAATCAATATATAAAGCGAGTAGGAAATTACTGAATAAGAAGCCCAGCAAAGAAGCGACCAGCTGGCAGCACCTATTTAAAAAAAAAAATAGAACGATAAAGGAATGGGGGAGGAAAACGAGAATAATAGCAATAGACCAGAAAGTAACAGAGAGAAACCAAAGATCCACACAGGCATGTAGTCAAACAGAGCTAAGGGGGGTCAATGATTCCCCTAGGGTCCACGTGGATCCTTCCTGCCTACTTGTGTTTATCAATGAATTTCCCCACAGGGTTCTATATGCAGGTCCTGAAGCAGCTTTTAGCTATTAAACTAAATTAAAAAGAATTTATTTTTCATTTGTTGAGGTGACCTCACTTTTTATTTTTTAGCCAAATGCAGGACCCAAAATAATTCCTCCTCTAGACCAACCCCCTTACGGAAGGGACTCTAGCTGGGCCCATGGAAATTAGTCAAGCACGTCCCACTTTTCGGACTCCCCAGGTTAGCTGAAGCTCTGATGTTAGTCAGTGAGGAGTGCTAAAGAGGGCGGATTCCGCCCCTTCTGTCGCCGAGCTCCAGCGTCACCGGGCTGCTCAGTAAATCAGTTTGAGTGCAGATTCGCATCTGCTCTCAGCCTAATGCTGCTTCAGGTCGGCTTATCTGTTCCCCAAAGCTATGGGGCGGTGCAGGCAGCCAGATCAATGTCTAAAAATATAAAATACCCTTCCCTGTCTTCCAACCGAACCCTCCCTTTTTTGGGAAGTGTCCCTTCCTCCTGGCTCCGCAGCGGCCCGGGTCTTATCCCTGGGTGGGTAGGGAAATCAGCTGCGTTGCCCGACCAATATCCCCCCTCCGGTTCACCGGGTGCTGATTAGCTCGTTTGCTCTGTTCACACAAGGTCCAAGGGGCAGCAGGCAGCCAGATCCTCAGAAAATAAAACTTTTTCGCCCCGCCCGCGGCTCAAAATGGCCGTTTTATTTTATTTTTTCCCTAACCGCGGGGCTCAGCCGCCTGTGCCAACCTCCACCGGCAGCCTCAAAACTCACGAATCTCCACCGTTTGGTCCATGCCGCGGTTCCGAGCAGATAGATGTCCCAAGCCTCTCACTCCACGCGTGCACAGCACAGACCCCTGGGCAGGACCCCGTCCCCAATTCATTCGCCTTGCTCTGGGAGCTTGCAGTGTGCGCCCTCCTACACTAACACCATCTTGGCCGCCTCTCCGGGAAGTTTTTTATTATTGTTTCTTTCAATATTCCTTCTGCCCTTTTTCTCTTTCTTCTCCTTTTGGGTCTCCCATAATGTGTATATTGATCCTTTTGATGGTGACCCAGACTTGTCTTAGGCTATTTTCACTGTTAATATTCTTTATTCTTTCTGCTTCTTAGTCTGACTCATTTCAAGTATCTTATCTTCAAATTCACTGATTCTTTCTTCTTACAGTTCCAATCTACTTTTGAAATCCTCCTGGGCATTTTTTCATTTCCATTATTGTGGTCTTCAACTTCAGTAGTTCTATTTATTTCCTTTTAAAACTTTATTATGTCTCACATATTGCTCATTCATTGTTTTCCTGATATCCTTTAGTTCTTTCTCAGTATTTTCCTTCATCTCCTTGGGCATTTTTAAGATCATTTAAAAGAAGCTATGTTTGGTATGTGTACATTCTCCTCTTCTTCATTGTTGTTTTCTGGATTTGTATGCTCTTCCTTTGGATGGACCATCATTTCCTGTTTCTTTGTCTTGTACTCTTTTTTTACACATTGTAAAATTTGATATTTTAAAAGTTTACTCTGGGATTTATTCCCTGAGATGTCTGTTTCTTGATTTTGTAACCAGCTGGTGATAAGAAAGAGATTTTTTTGAGCTTCAGTCCTCCTATCAGGTAGATCTACCCAAGGTGAATGCACTATGCAGGGTTTTCCCTGTTTTTCTGGGCTCTGTGTTGTCCTGGGCTTTTGCTTGTTAGTTAGCCTGGAATTACCCTGCTTACAGGAATTTGGTTGTCCCCTCTGTTTCCCAAGAGATAGACTTCCCTCTCTCCAGCATGCGAAGCAAGTAAGCATTTTTCTCAGATTGTCTACCTCTATTCTTTTTACACTCTTTTTGTTGTCCCAAGCTGCTTTTGCCTGGGGGGCAAAGTCTGGGAGTAGGGCACACCAGAGATGACTTTCCCAATTCAGTATTTCCCTGCCAAACCATGGCCAGGTACCCAAGAAAGGGGTACAGACAAGGTCCAAAGTGTCCTGGGGAGAGGATCCAGAAAGGGTGCCAAGAACTTCAATGGCTCCCCAAAACTGAGATTTCTTGGCTTGCCCAGAAAATGCAGCCTTTCAGCTAATTGTCCCCTGCAGCCCTGAGGAAACACAATGTCTTTAAGAATCCACTGCTACTGCCCTTGTCCAGGGTGGGTTTAAATAAATATTATGCATAAAATATATAAAATATAGAGTTCCCCATATACCACCTTATTATTAACACCTTGCATTAGTGAGGTACATCTGTTATAATTCATGAAAGAACTTTTCATAATTGTGCTATTAACTATAGTCCATCATTTACAGGCAATTTTTTTTTTTTTGGTTTATTTTTATTTCCCTTTCTGGCCTATTTCTCCTCTTCTTCTCCCATTTCATTCATAAGTACTCTCCAATTCCACATAACCCTTGTATATCACCTCCAAGCAAATGGACTAATCTCTCTCTCTCTTTCTGACACACACATACACACAAACACACAGGCACCCTTACTGAATACACAGAATATATGGACAATTGTTCTATATCCACAAGTGCCTCTGTCCTTATTTGTTTAACTACAGTGAAATTTCACTATAAATGCTTCTTTGCATCCTGCTTCCTTCTTACAGTAATACTTCATGGAAACTCCTTTGTGTTGACTGGAGTTGTCCTATGTATTTATTTTAATGACTCCATCACTTTGTGCTAAAGTAAATCATTGATTTATTCACTTATTCTAGTAATATTGGAAATACTATTTTGTTTCCAATTTTTGACACTTAACACAAAGCTTGCAATAACTCATCCTTAACTTCAGATATCTCTATGACCTGGTAATTTTATTTCTATGTTATGAATTCCCAGGAGTGAGTTTTTTGTTCTATGGATATTTTATAAGTTAAAATAGGCCCCCAAATTCTCTAAGAATCATGTTTCCACCAGCAGTAGATGAGAATTACATTCCCTCACATCTTCCCAGCAATGTTTCATCATAACTTTAATAGTGTATGAATTAAAAGAAATTTGGTTATAAAGCTCTTGAAAAGTAATAAGAAATCCCATGGAAGATTTATGCCAACATGATTTCCTCTTTCTATGGCTCTCAAGAGACAGATCAATAGTCCTTGGGTTGGTTCATAAGACCTTGCAAAAGATGATGTATCTCCCTGTACATCTCTAGGACTGAATGAACAAGGTTCGTAGATGAGTAATTTGGTTTTATTGTTCAGTGTGATCCAGGGGGGAATTACTTATCACAGTGCAGTGAGGGCCTCAAACAGAGATCATGTGGGATTTAAAAAATATCAGCAAGCTCCTAGAGGACACAATTCAGTTCTCGGTTTTTCTTCCAACTAACTGGATGATTTTGGGCTGCTTAATATCATTGGTTCATGTCCACTCAGATGATAATGGCAAACTAGTCATTCCTAACTCAGAAATGCATCAAAGGTCATTAAAAACACTCCATAAAAATTAAAAGCTCTGTTATCCCCAGCAAATACTAACCCTAGTGGTCCAAGATTTGTTTATTCAATGGCTCATTCTATGAGTAAATAATTTTTTATCTTCCACATGGTGGGAAGGTAGGAACTTGAGGGTTAACATAAGAAAGGGATACTGGGAGTACCCCCTCCCCAACTCATGGCAAACACTGCCTATCCAACATGGCATACCTCCAACAGATCTCAGCAGCCTGAGCCTCCTTCTGCCTAAACTTCCAAGCCCTCTCACTGGTTCACCTCACCACAACCCAGACCCTGTCTCCTGAGATTGCCAACTCCTCTCCCCCAGAGCAAATGAAGCTGTCAGCACAGGCTTACTACTGTTGAAGTCCATCAGCCAATGACCACCAAGAGTCACCACACCTGGAGACAGGTGGTGCACATGGGCTTACTACTAGCTGCAGCTAGGAAGACCACGCAACATGGAGAGCAAAGGTATATCCCAGTAAGAAGGTGCTGGGAGAAGCTTATTATGTGATATGGAATTTTTAGGTGATTTTGAGGAGGGGTCAGGGAAGCAGGGATTTATTTTGGATGTTGCCAGAGGGTGGGTGACCCTATGATTGGGTAGTAAGACACACTTTACAATCCAGACCATAATTTGAGTATATTTGGAGACATTGTCCACTGTGCATGGTTCTACTGAGAAAGACTAAGTTCATATTCAAATCGTTTCCCAGGAGCTTCCTCTGCATATTTCTATTATACTTGGAACAGATGGCTAAAACTCGAGTCCACATTCCACTCCCACTGTGCAGTTTATTAAAAAGAGTAAATTGTATAAAATACCAGCTAATCATATATTACTGCTCCATAATTATTTCAAATGCTCTCTGATTGGTGGTTCCAATATTTAACATCCTGTCTACATTTATTTACTTCATATGTATGTTTTTTACTTAGATAATCTCAGTATATAATTTATACCTTCCCACATTTGCAGACCAATTACTTCCTAAGATATTCTTCCAAAGCCTTATACCATTCCCCCTTGTAATGATGGCCTGGGTTTCTAAAGCAGACATTTTACACAGGGAGGAAGTGGTTTCAGGCATGCAATTCAACTATTGGCCAATGTTGCAACTTTTAATCATTCTGTGGGAAAATTACCAAGAATAACTTGTGATTATGCAATGATTTTTACCCCTTTCTGGGCCATTGTAGGTACCAGGTGTGGATGAAGCTGTAATTGCTCAGTATAGATGCCCAGGTATGACGATTCTAGGAAAATTTTAAACACAGTCTTTTTATATATACTCAATGGGAATTGTTTCCAAACTTATCTGACAAAAAATTAAAGTGACATAAAACATGTCTTTGTCTCTTCCTATGTTTACATATATGTAGCATAAATATTTAATGCTTGTATTAAATGATGTGGCTGTATGTTTTCCTTCTATGAAAAATAGACACATAGGTATTGTTTCTTAAGTTCTTGGAAGTTTTATTGTTATAGAGTGATATGAATCAACCATCCATTATTTCTAATGTTGTCAGAGAGAATGACCTCAGATCAATTGTATTAAAACTAAAAACAATGGTTTTTGAAATATGACTTTCAAAATTTACTTTATAATCAATAATATCACAGAAAAGCAATTTCTTTAGTTACTTTAGAATACATTTTGCAATTAACTCATCCTGGAATTTCACCAGAAAGCTGCATTGTTCAAAACAAGATCTCCTGGGGTATTTTGAAATATTGATAATTTTTGTTAGATGATATAGGGGGCTGGAAATTCCTGCATTGAAATATTCGCAGATCATAACCATTCAGGCATGCTCTATATCTATGAGTTAAATGCTTATTTGTTCATATTATGAAGAAGAAGCCAAATTTAAAAAGGAAATTCATCTTGGTTAAAGTTATTCTCTGAGTCTGCCTCTATGCAGGGGTAAGGGGCCATCTATTCAGAATAGTTTTAGTCAGGATCTTTACTTTTCACCCAGATGAGTACAGACCTAGCCATGGCATGTTTATCTTAAAGATTGCAGTGATCTGCCTGCAGCACAGAACATGGGCTGTCTCTCCTGGCCAGGCGAAAAGATCAGAACCAGGCAGATGATGGTTGCAGGGGATGCTGTGAGTGTAGGTTGATGAGATAAAATGGAGGTGAAGATATTTGGAGGAAAAATCTGATGACCCTGACATTAGAGTAGTTGTCCATGTGTATCCAAAAACCTCAGGTTGCCTGTGTGGCACCACCAGTAGAGTTCTAAGATAACTTTGAGTGTTGGTCTACAGGTTAGATGGTGGCAAGGAAGCTGACCAGAGGAGAGCAGGCTGGGTGATGGGGGTGCCTTACCTGTCCATATCTTTCCCACTATTTTGGGGTGTATCATGAATACTCACTATGGTGGTACAAGCATGGAGAGGGAAATGTGATTCCCATTTTATTTGTGCTAAAGTTTGGTTGCAGAGATTAATAAATGGTTCATTCTGAAGATGAGTGATATCTATCTTCAGCATATGACATCCCAGTTGATTTATCTGATTTAGAATTACACATTCCATGACAGATTTAGCATTGTAATATAGACTTTTTTCTTCTTAAATTTAAAAAAAAATTTTAAGAAGATACTTAGATTACATAAATTTTACACAAAAATATAAGGATTCCCATATGCCCCACTCCCCACACCTCCCACACCCTCCCACATAAACATTCTTCATTAGTGTGGCACATTCATTGCAGTTGATAAAGGCATCCTGGAGCTTTGTCATTCAGCATGGACCATAGTTCACATTGTAGACCACACTCTCTCCCACACAGTTCTGTATGTTATGTGATGATATAAAACAGCCTATAACTGTCATTGCAACATCACTCAAGGTGATCCCCAAGTTCTGAAAAAAACCCTATATTACAACTGTTTTTCCCTCTTCCCACCCCTAGAGCTTCCAGTGGCCTCTGGCTCCACATCAATGTTGTAATTTCCTCCATTGCTAGAATCACAATATGTCTATAGTAGAATACCAGTAAGTCCACCCTAGTCCATAGCTTTTCCTCTTATCCCTAGGATACTGGAATGGTGATGTCCACTCCCCCTCCAGTTGAAAGGGGGCTTATATCCCATGGGTAAGATGGATGGGACTATCCTGCCTGCAGCTGCAAACGCTCTCCATTCCCTGGGATGGCTGTTGTTCATCATCATCTCCCCGCCAGTTGTCCTGGGTGAGTCCAATGAGCTGTAGAGTAGGTGTTGCAACTCTGCCAAGGTTCCGGTCCAGCTGACATATGGACAGCCCAAATCTTGAGCCTCTGATGTACACCTACCAACTCCAGCACCAAATATAGGTTTAAATAGAAGGGACAGATGAGCCATGTGCAGGGAAGACATAATTGAGTCTAACTCTGCCTCTCTCAGGAGCACAAACTCCAAAGTAAGGCCCACTGGCAAGGCACAACTCCGGAGCTATCTGCCCTGACCAAAGGACTTGGTGTCTTCAGAGCCCTCAGGGGCCCCACTATTTGGGCTAGTATCCACTTTGGAAGTCTATGAGATCCTGCTGAGATGTGTGTGAGCATTACCTCTGGAAGGACCTCCTGACTCATTTTGAAGTCTCTTAACCATGTAAACTCATTTGTTTTTACCTTTTTGACCTTTTTTTTCAAGATCTTTTTCCAGTTGCGTCACTAGCCAGTGCTTCGTAATAATCCCTTGGTGCCAGAAAGGCTCATCTCTGGGAGTCATTTCCCATGCTGGGGGGAAGGTAATGCATTCATGTGCTGAGTTTGGCTCAGAGAGAGGCCACATTTGATCAACATGGAGGCTCTCAGGAGGCAACCCTCAGGCACCCCATAACAATAGGCTAAGTTTCAATATCAAGAGCAAAGGCTCATAAGCCTAGTCATCAATATCATGGCCCCATCAGTGGACCATCCTCCTTCACCAGTCACTGCCCCTGCACTTGGGGGACTGTTGCTGCACCATTATAGAATGTGGCAGAGCTCTTTAGAATGGGAATTCAGTATTCTCTCAGTTATTGTGTGAATCTCCACCCACTGTGACAATGCATCATGAACATTTTAACATTTTTACATACCTTATATGTATGCTAAGGTCAACTTCCTCTCATGCATTCCCCATCACTGACACCCTACACCAACGATCCTCCCCCACTCTAATTGTAACCCTACTGTGATTCAAAACTTCTTCAAAAATGAAACCGTTACAATAGCCAAATAAAATAAATAGGAAAAGAAAACAATAAAGATAATTTTAAATATAAGAAATAAAATACACAAAAATTTTAAAAAATTAAATTAAATTAAAAGATTGGGATAGTAAAAAAGTGAAAAATGTTAAAAAATATATTTTTTGACATTTTGCCTTTCATCACCACAATATACAATATCTGGTGTCCTGTCTGTACCTCGGCACCTTCCTCCACTCATTCCCCAGTGTCTCACTATTTTTCATTTTGTTTTCAAATTTATATCATAGCATAGTCACACAGAATACAGGAGAACCTCACATACTCAACATCCACCCCCTTTCTTTGTCCCATATTAATACATTTTTATATGTGGATGGTATCTTTGTTATAACTGATATACAAATAGTGAAACATCACTACTAAATATGGCCAATGGTTTACATTATGGTTTGCATTTTAGACTGTACACTTTTATAAATTTTGATATTTACCATGGTATGTGTCCATCATTGTAAGATCATGTAGAACACTTCCATTGCCCACTAAATACCTCCTGTTCGATCTATTCTATTACTCCCTACCCCTCTCCTCAGGTCCCATGGTGACCCCCTGGTTTCACTCCTTGGGTGACCAGTAACCCTTCCTTGTCATATTGCCATAAGAGCATTCTCAACTTTGTACTTTCAACCACATACCTGCAAATTCCTAATGTTCACCTGATCCCTCTCCCAACCTTCCCCCTTGTACCCTGGAACTTCCAATCCACCCTTTCCAATCTACCCACCTGTCAACCCTGCACCACCCAACCCAATAATTTCACTACCCTCCTGTCATATCTCTTCAATACACAACTACACACTTTCACCTTACAATAGATTACTTCCATATGGGTGTTGGCTCATAACTTTCTTCTCCCTTTCTATTTCTTGTAGACCTATCTTCCAGACAATAGCTCTCTGAGTCTGCTCAATTTGCTTAATTCATATCAGTGAGGTCATGTACTGTTCATCCTTCAATGCTTGTCTTGCTTCACTTAACATAAGGTCCTCACTATTCATCCATGTTATCCCGTGTGTTATCACTTTATTCCTTCTTACAGCTAAGTAACATTCCATTGTATGTATGTACTACATTTTATTCATCCATTCATCTGTTGATGGACACCTATATTTATTCCAACTTTGGCAATAGTGAATAATGCTGCTATGAACATTGGTGTGCATATATCTGTTTGTGTCTTTGCTTTTAATTATTCTGGGTATATACACAGCAGTGGAATTGCTGGATTATATAGAAATTCTATAGTTAGTTTTTGAGGAACCACCAAACTGTCCTTCCACAATGGCTGGACCGTTCTACATTCCCACAGCAGTGGATGAGGGTTCCCATTCCTCCACATCCTCTCCAACACTTATAGTCTGCTGTTTGTTTGTTTTTTAATAGCCACCATTCTAAAGGGTATAAGATGTTATCTCATTGTAGTTTTGATTGCATTTCCCTAATAGTTAGTGATGGTGAGCACCTTTTCTTGTGCTTTTTTAGCCATTTGTATTTCTTTCTTGGAGAAGTGTATAATATAGACTTTCTAAATCTCTAGTTTATTGCTCAGGCTCAAACCTTTCTGACCCTTATCAAAGAATTACATGTGTAGTGCAAGCTGAAGATACACTGAGTTCTGTGTTTTATTACTTATTATAAATGCCTATGATATCCTGGGTAAAAGTAAGAGATACAAATGTGCTGAATTCCTTACCATCCACAGCAGCTGTTGCTTTCACACCCAAACCATAGTTCCCCAGTTCTGAATGATTCATAATCAGCCACTGGATAAATCATTTGCCCAGGAGCTAACTTTCCCAGAGAATCCTTTTCTTTTCTATCAAAGGAGGGAGGGAATGGAGACCATTTGATCTAAAGATACTCTACTTACACAGCTATGGTGGAGGCTCTGGTGGCCCAGAGTGAACTGACTAGCTTCCAGTGGCATTAGGGAGTATATTCTAGCTTCCAACACCTTGTTCTCTAAATAATCTCAGTGTAGAAATGATCAGTTGGCATTTGCTAGAACAAAAGATTCTAGAACATTATTTCTTTTTCAAATCCAACCCCCCAAAGGGACTCAACATTAAAAGATAAAGTGACCCAGAAACATATTTGGACCCAACCTCCCCTTCCGCTTTCCCCTATCAATTGTCCTATCCTGTAGCCTGAAGTAAGATTCAGCCAACATCTGTGGAATACTGCCTGTGTGTTGGCATGGCAACAAGACTCCAGGTGTACAGAGTGGGCTGTTGCCTGGAAGAAATAAAAGTGTGTCATGGAACTGCCCCTTTGCCTTGATTTTGTCCCATTACTCACCCCACATCGTGTGAAGTGTAGGCATGAGCAGCACCCTCCCATGAAGTCCCAGGCCTCAACAGGCTGAATGGGAGGGTATGGGGTAGAGGTGGATTAACCAATTTGGTATTTCAAAGAACACAAGCAAAAAAAACTGTATTTTGTGAGAAGCTGTGTTGACACTGAACATTACTTTATTTATTCTGGAATTTTAAATATCATTAATGAACAAAGGAATTTTTAAAAAAGAGACGTGGTTGTGTTTAAGAGCTTTGGAGAAACTTGAATTTATAGAGTTGAGTAAGCCTTAGAGATTATCCAAGCTCTTCATTTTACAGATGAGGGAACAAGACCTAGAACCATGGTATGATTTGCTCAAGGTCATGTGCCTAATGAGGAATGAGGTGTCAAGTCAGTCCCTGAATTCTTGATATTGAACAAGCTGTTCTGCTTTATCATTACATCTTTTCTCTGGTGCTAGTTTCTCCCTTCACCAAAAGCATGTAAAGAACTGGCTTTTAGGCTTCCTGCTTGAATAAAACCCTCTGATAAGACTTACTTAGATAACTCATGGATTACACCGACTTTTAAAATAATTGAAATATATCAACTTCAGAACGAATTTGATCTAAACACAATATTCATGAATGGCGAAGCAAAACCCCTTGGGATACTGAGACTGATCAGGTTGTACATATCTGCATGAATCTTTTTCTTTAGGCAAGAATGATTGTAACATGCAATAAGTTCAAATGAGAATGGAATTTGCCAAATAGCAAATTATACTAAAATTATTTATTGACTCATACTGTTTAACAAATTAAGGATTAACTTCCCTGGGTTTTATAAAGAGAACCAGAGCACTTGCTTGTGCAACATAAAAACCTTGTCAATGCAGATGAGGAAGAGGATGAAGGACCAGGTCTTGGTTAAAGGGTAAGAGAGATGCTTTTTATTAGTGGCTTTTGCTTATGTTAAAATTTGTCTTATCTGCTTCCCTTTATTAGAGCCATACTATCATTATTGTAATCTAGTATAATTTGTTTTAAGGGAGAGAAAATTTTAAAATATCTAAATGCCTGATAGTCCAAGCAAGAAAAAGACCAGTTATGCTGATGCTTATGAACCAACAAATCCTGCCTCCCCCAACTCAGAAAGGGAGAGAGTTTTTCCACTAGAACATCCCCTTTTCATTTAAGATCCTGAAGCAATGGCTGCCCTCTGACCCTCTTTATCACTCTGGTTTCAGTCAAATTACTTCAGCTCTCCTCTCCACTACTTCTATTGACTCTGTCAGAGACCACTCTCAAGTTGGGCTCTCCCAGAAGCAAGTTCTGAGACAAGGATGTAAGTGCCAGCTGAGATCCCAACCAGCACTGTTTGAGCAGTGGGGAAGGGAGTGAGGGAAGGGAGGGTGCTTATCAAGGGTGTGTTGTTGAATAGGGCATAACAATCCTCCTAGGGCCCTTAGGAGACAGTAGAGGTATCTATCATCAGTTTGGGGCTGGGCTCTCTGGCATTCTTGTCTACCAAAATGAAGGTCAAGCAGCCTGCACCAGCTCTTGGGCAAAGAGTAGCAGGTGAGACAGCTGGAAATCACCTGGTCAAGGTACATGGGAACAGAAAGTGACAGAAGTTTATGGTTGGGACACAAGAATGTCTGCAATGATGAATAACATCCAGTAGGTACTACAATAAATATTGTTCCTAATGTATAGGATAATGTTTTAGGAAAATGACTTGATTCCCCATGACATCTATTAGCCTTGCATTAGCAGACTTTATGCAAATGGTATTGTGTTAGAGACATTTTTCATTCAGTGAACATTTATTGCTTAATAGAAGTCCACCCTTTGCTCACCAGTTTAATTCTCCAACAGTGTAGAAGCTTAAAGGCAAAAGCATTGGCATCAAGCAGCTCTGGGTTAAAGACCAGAATCTATTTCATATTAACTGTGTGGCTGAGCAAGTCCAAGCCTTTATTTTCTTAACCAAAATACTGTACACACATCATTGGTTTATTTGGAGGATTAAGTAAATTAACACATGTAACCACTCAGCACAGTACCTGTACATGTTAAGTTTCATTGGCTATCAGTTCCTCCCCTTATACAGGCATCTGCTCCTTCCAGGGCCAACGACTGGGCCAGACAGCATGGAAAAGTGATGACCAACCCGTTCTCAGAGAGTAGACCAAATATCTCCCTGACAAATAGCACTCAACATCTGCAGTACCTGTAGCATTGACCCAGACTGAGGGAAGGGCACAAGGACAAGAAGATGTGGCCTCCGAGCTCAAGAGGCTTACAATGTAATTGATGAGATGGCTTACACAGGTAGAAGGATAATTGGCCAAATGAAACAATTTTAACGTCCTGAGTTTGAATGAGCCATAGAGAGTGGTACAGTGAATGCCATCAATGAGGGACATTCTGGGTAGAGAGAATAAGATTCAAGGGGGGTTTGCAAAAAGAATTTACAAAAGAAGTGAGGGGTAGTCTGAATTAGGATGCTGGAGTGTGCCTTTGCTCACAACTTCTGTCATCTCAAAACCCTTAGAATATCAAAAAGTGTGTGTGTGTGTGTGTGTGTGTGTCCATCCACGACAGCTTCAGGAAACAAGAGTGTTTCTTAATAAAATTGAAAGCAAGTAAGTAAATGACCCTCTAGAAGACATTTGATGTATTTACAAACTTATTAAGGTGGGAGGAAATTTTTTCCCTTTCCAAGCTGTGACTGCAAAAATGGTGCCTCCAGTAAGAGATGCAGGTGGTTGGAGTGGAGGACTGGTAGGAGGAGGCAAGTCCGCTGAAGGACCTGGCTGTGATTCGACCTTAAGCATGCAGGTAAATTATTCCCAGAGGCTCCTGAGATGAGGAAAGGAGGGACATTCATGAATGCAGCCCTAGCCCAGAAAATAAGTCCCGAGTTGCCGCATGATACCAGCAAGTTACTCGTCCTAGCGGAGTTGGGTTGGCATCCCATAAATTGCCGTATGGCCCTTTCCTACCTTATTGGAGTCATTCCTCTGAAGTATTGGGTGGTTTTATTTCTCAATCTGTTCAGCATTTACAGGGCTTTTCAAAGAGATAAACTACAGTATTCTAATTGCTTAGAAGTCTGTTTCAAAATAAAAGCTAGAATCCTCAGGCTATGTTAGAAACAGAAAGCAAATAAAGCCATCAAAAACCGAGTTTCAGTGGGAAACCAAGTACTGGTGATTGCGACATGAGCAATCCATCTGAACTCCACGGCTGCTCTGTTTTACCCATCTGTGAGAGTGACGGTGAGGCCCTTGGCCAGTCTCTGTTTGCTATTCCAGTTATCATCTAGGTGCTCATGGACTTTTGCTCTTCTCACTCCCCCCTCTACCCTCTTTCCTGCTGGTAAATAGAAACATTTCAAGAGCTGGGACTTGGGGTATACTATGAAATCATGCAATAGAGGGAACCTCAATAGATACAGTCCCCAAAACAATATATGAAACACATGCACAATGTTGCTTTGCCATATCTCACAACAAGGCAGTTATGAAAGGGTTAATTGCAGACACCTTGCTATGGAAACCCAGATAGAATCTTTTACAGACATCCCTGGACTTCCATGGTACTGTTGCCTAGAGCTTAGTGTCAAACCACATGGATCTGAATCAATAGAATGCTTTATAAAGGAAAACCAGAGGGAAGACAAAACACTTTGAATCTATTCATA
Source organism: Tolypeutes matacus (assembly GCA_026826555.1). Taxonomy (NCBI): domain Eukaryota; kingdom Metazoa; phylum Chordata; class Mammalia; order Cingulata; family Chlamyphoridae; genus Tolypeutes; species Tolypeutes matacus. Next base: position 545,808 of record JAKSZT010054091.1, on the reverse strand, counting down.
TAAACTAAATACACAATAAAACATGACTGTATATTGCACATTTAAAAGGATGGAAGCTACAGACATCAATAGGAAATTGCTTCACATTTCTTTAATTTCTGCTTTTAACCATGCTTTTACAGCTTCCTTTTCCAACTTCTTGACTAAAACACAAGAAGGTCCAATGATTTTCCTGATCCTTTCAGTTATTGCATTGGACTCATTTTTACGTACAAAAATTGTCCAGTTAGTCTAACTAAAAACTGCCATTTTTCATGCCATTCAAAGTTGTTCTCCTCCCCCCAGTGGTGAGAGTGTTGAAGAGTGGACTAGCCAGCAGCAGGGAGGTAGCATGTACATCAGATCTTCCAGAGAACTCAGAATCTATTTCCATAGCACTTGGGGAAAGGGATATGAGTTTCTTCAATCAGCAAATACCCAGCAGGAGAGTGGAAGTCTACCCTTCTCATAGACACCTGGACAATGATGGGCTTTTATTATCAACTATGAGTTCCATACTTGCCAGACAAGAGGCTTTCCACTGAGTGTCTCCTGGTCGGTTGAACTGTTCAGTCTGTCCCTTCAAAGTGAACACAGTGTGTGAGCAATGAGTGAGGAAGAAGCTACATTAAAAAAAAAGCTCACAGAAATCAGAAAACATTGTGAAAATGAATACTTGAAATTAAGAACAATGGAAGTCTCAACATTGCTCTCATCTATACACTATTCGAAATTTCAAAAACATCTTCCAAACAAAAAGATTCTGTGGGTATGATTGAAGTCATTCATTAAAAACAACATCATTATTAAAAGATGTTGTATCACTGTTAAATAAAATTAAATATTTCTGAATGTCCCTCATATCATACTCATCAATTCTTTCTAAGTATTTTTAAATGCAGATAACAGATTAGTAAAGTTACATTCTACATGTCATATAAATATTTATATACATATGTATACACATTTACAACTTTTACTGGTAGGTTTACATGATCAAAGTTTGGAGACACTAGAATTCTCAAATAAAAAATTACTTTGGGTGCAGATGTAGCTCAGGTGGTTGAGCACCTGCTTCCCATGTACAAAGTCCCTGATTCAATCCCTGGTAACTCCTAAAAACAAACACTGCAAGCTCCCAAAGCAAGGTGGATTGTGGACGGGGTCCTGCCTGGGGGTGTGTGCTGTACACGTGTGGAGGGAGAAGCTTGGGACATCTATCTGCACGGATCAGCGGCATGGGTGGAACAGTAGAGATTCGTGAATTTTAAGGCTGCCAGGGGTGGTTGGCACAGACGGCTGAGCCCCGCGGTTAGGGAGAAAAAATAAAATTAAAATAAAACGGCCACTTGGAGCCACAAGCAGGGCGAGAAAGTTTTATTTTCTGGGGATCTGGCTGCCTGGCGCCCCTTGGACCTTTTGTGAACAGAACAACCGAGCTAATCGGCACCCGGTGAACCAGAGGGGGGATTCTGGTGGGGGGATGGAGCTGATTTCCCTAGGGACCCAGGGATAAGACCCGGGCCGCTACGGAGCCAGGAAGAAGGGACACTTCCCAAAACAGGAAGAGTTATGTTGGAGGACAGGGAAGGGTATTTTTTATTTTTAGACATCAATCCGGCTGCCTGCACTGCTCCGTAGCTTTGGGGAGCAGATAAGCTGACCTGAAGCAGCATCAGGCTGAGAGCAGATGGGAATCTGCAATCAAACTGATTTACTTAGCAATCCGGTGGTGCTTGAGCTTGGCTCGAGAAGGGGTGGAATCGGCCGTCTTTAGCACTCCGCACTGTCTAACATCAGAGCTACAGCTACCCTGGGGACTCCGAAAAGTGGGACGTGCTTGATTAATTTCCACGGGCCCAGCTAGGGTCCTTCTGTAAGGGGATTGGTCTAGAGGGGGAATTATTTTGGGTCCTGCATTTCGCTAAAAAATTAAAAATTAAAAAAAAAAAGTGAGAAGGTCACTTCAATAAATGAAAAATAAATTATTTTTAATTTAGTTTAATAGCTAAAAGCTGCTTCAGGACCTGCATATAGAACCCTGTGGGAAATTGATTGATAAACACAAGTAGGCAGGAAGGATCCACGTGGACCATAGGGGAATCATTGACACGCCCCCCCTTAGCTCTGTTTGAATGCTTGCCTGTGTGGATCTTTGGTTTCGCTCTGTTTCTTTCTGGTCTCTTGCTTTTCTTTCCTCTTTCCTCCCCCCTTTCTTTTTTTTTTTTTTTTAAGATTTTATTTATTTATTCATCCATCCCCCCCTTGCTGCCTGTGCTGGCTGGGTCAGCCAACCACGCCGTGCCGGCGGGCCTGCCCTCACCAGGAGGCCCCGGGAACCAAACCGGGGTCTCCCATATGGTAAACGGGAGCCCCACTGATTGAGCCACAGCCGCTTCCCCCCCCCTTTCTTTTTTTCTTCCATTTTTTAAAAATTAGGTGCTGCTAGCTTCTTGCTTCTTTGCTGTACTTCTTTTTCAGTAATTTCCCACTCGCTGTCTGTATTGATTCTGTATTACAAACTATTGCTTATTCTTCCTGCATCTTTCTGCCTTCTGTTTTCTGTTGTGGCTCTTAGATACAACATTTTTTCATAGGCCCACAACTTAAGAGTGTCAATTTCTATTCCATCTATTTTGTTTTCTTCTTTTTTTTTTTTATTAGTATTAACTTTTTCCTTTTGGCCCTTTCTTTACTATTTCTCTCCCTCCTCATAATTCTAGACTTCTAAATCACTATATATATATATTCCTCCATTTGTTTTCCCAGTCCATTGTAGGAACTCCATTTTTTTTCCTAGTACTCTACACTGCCTACACAAGTTAAATATTCACCTCATTAAGTCTCATTTTGCCCCTCTTCTAACTTTTATCAATATTACTATTATCCTTCTGCCTTCCTTACATCTTTTGATTCCTGTGGCCCTAACCTTTTGCCTTCAAGGGAACATAGAAAAAAGGAAGGAAATAAAATAAGAAGAAAACTGCCAAAGAGAAAACTTAACTCACATGCAGAACCAACAGCTAAATAAAACTCTAGAGCATAGAGAAAAGCTAATCAACTGAAAAAACTCATCAAGATAATATGATGACCTGAGGGCAACAAAAAAATACAAATGACTCTGAGAAACTGGAAAACATGGACCAGTCCAATGCACAAAATAAAAACCAGGAAGCACTGCAGAACATCGAACAACTAATCAAAGCTATCCAAATAAATAACATGGACCAACTTAAAGAATTGAAGGAAGGGATTAATGATATAAAGAAGACACTGGGAGAACATACTGAAGAAATAGCAAACATGCCTAAAAAGGTAATGGATATGATGGTGAACAATGGCACAAGCCAAGAAATGAAAAAAACGCTGGACTCATATAACAGCAGATTTGAACAGGCAGAGGAAAGAATTAGTGATGTGGAAGACAATACAGCTGAAATCAAAGAGATTGTAGAACAGATAGATAAAAAGATAGAAAAAATCCAGCATGGACTCAGGGAATTAACCGATAATACAAAACGCACAAACATATGCATTATGGGCATACCAGAAGGAGAAGAGAAGGGAAAGGGAACAGAAGGAGTGTTGAAGGAAATAATGGCTGAAAACTTCCCAACTCTATTGAGAGAGATGGATGTGCAAATCCAGGAAACTCAGCGCATCCCAAATAGTATAAATCCCAAAAGCCAATTCCAAGACATATACTTGTCAAAATGTCCAATGCTCAAGACAATGAGAAAATACTCAAGGCAGCAAGAGAAAAGAGAACCATCATATACAAGGGAAGCACAATAAGATTAAGTGCTGATTTCTCAGCTGAAACCATGGAGGCGAGAAGATAGTGGTATGACATAGTCAAAACACTAAAAGAAAAAAACTTCCAGCTGCGAATTTCTATCCAGCAAAATTGGCATTCAAAAATGATGGAGAGTTCAAAATATTCATAGATAAACAGAAATTAAGAGAGTATGTCAAGAAGAAACCAGCACTTCAAGAAATACTAAAGGAATATCTACAAGTTGAAAGGAAAAAACAAGGGAGAGAGAGTTGGAGAAGAGTTTAAAAAAAACTGAAAAGACAAAAAGAGAAACAAAACAACATATGACATACATTAACCCAAAGAAAAAATGGCTGAAGAAAGAAATTCATTATGAGTAATAATACTGAATGTTAATGGATTAAATTCACCAATCAAAAGACACAGATTGGCAGAAAGAATAAGAAAATATGAACCATCTATGTGCTGTCTACAAGAAACCCACCTTCGACCCAGGGATTCAAGGAGGCTGATAGCGAATGGTTGGAAAACCATTTTACAAGTTAAAATAGCCAAAAAAGGGCAGGAATAGCTATTCTAATATCAGACAAAACAGACTTTAAATGAAAAACTATTGTAAGAGACAAAGATGGAGAGTACATACTAGTAAAAGGAGTAATCTCTCAAGAAGAGAGAACAATCATCAACATTTACGCAACAAATCGGGGTGCCTCAAAATACGTGTGGCAAACTCTGGAAAAACTAAGAGGAGAAATAAATTCCTCTACAATTATAGCAGGGGACTTCAACACACCACTATCATCATTAGACAGAATATCTAGACAGGGGATCAATAAAGAAACTAAGGCACTCAACAATACATTAGAAAACCTGGACTTAATAGACATATACAGAACACTACACCCAAATACAGCAGTATTTACATTCTTCTCGAGTGCACATGGAACATACTCCAAAATAGACCACATATTAGGCCACAGAACAACACTCAATGAATTCAGAAAGATTGAGATTATACAAAGTAATTTCTCTGAACACAACGGAATGAAGTTGGAAATCACTAAGGGACAGAGAAACAGGTTAGGCACAAGGATATGGAAGTTAAACAACACACTCTTAGACAAACAGTGGGTCAAAGAGGAAATCTCAAAAGAAATCAGTAACTACCTAGAAACTAATGAAAACAGCAACACAATATATCAAAACCTCTGGGATGCAGGGAAGCAGTCCTGAGAAGGAAGTTTATAGCCATAAATTCATATATTAAAAAAGAAGAAAGAGCTAAAATTGAAGACCTAACTGCACGCTTGGAACAATTGGAAAAACAACAACAAACTAAACCTAAAGGAAGTAGAAAGATGAAATAACAAAGAATAGAGCAGAAGGAAATGAAATAGAGAATAAGAAAGCACTGGAAACAATAAACAAAACCAAAAGTTGTTTCTTCGAGAATATCAATAAAATTGACAAACCCTTAGCCAGAGTAACCAAGTAAAAGAGAGAACAGATGCAAATACATAAAATAAGGAATGAGCAAGGTGATATCACTACTGACCCCACAGAAATAAAGAGTATCATAAGAGGATACTTTGAAAAATTATATGCCAACAAGAATGACAATTTAGAGGAAATGGACAAGTTTCTAGAAACTCACAAACAGCCGACAATGATGAAAGAAGAAATAGATGAACTCAACAGTCCAATTACAAGTAATGAGATAGACTCAGTCATCAAAAACCTCCCAACTAAGAAGTGTCCAGGACCAGATGGCTTCACAGCTGAATTCTACCAAACATTCCGGAAAGAGCTAACACTAATTCAACTTAAGCTCTTCCAAAAAATAAAAGTAGAAGGAATATTGCCTAACTCATTCGATGATGCCAACATTACCCTATTACCAAAACCAAATAAAGATACCACAAGAAAGGAAAATTACAGACCAATTTATCTAATGAACCTTGATGCTAAAATCCTTAAAAAAATACTTGCTAATCGCATTCAACAACATACCAATACGATTATACAGCATGACCAATTGGGTTTCATTCCAGGTATGCAAGGATGGTTCAATATAAGAAAATCAATCAATGTAGTACACCACATAAACAGATTGAAAGAAAAAAATCACATGATCATCTCTATAGATGCAGAAAAAGCATTTGACAAAATACAGCACTCTTTCCTCATAAAAACACTACAAAAGATAGGAATAGACAGAAACTTTCTGAAAATGAAAAAGGGTATATATGAAAAACCCAAAGCTAACATCATTTTCAACGGTGAAATCCTAAAAGCCTTCCCTCTGAAGTCGGGAACAAGACAAGGATGCTCACTATCAAAACTCCTATTTAACATTGTCTTAGAAGTACTTGCACGAGCACTGAGACAAGAAAAGGACATAAAAGGCATCCAGATTGGAAAAGAAGAAGTAAAAATTTCATTATTTGCAGATGACATGATCCTATACATAGAAAGCCCTGAGAAATCTACAACAAGGCTTCTAGAACTTATAAAGGAGTTCAGTAATGGTGCAGGCTATAAGATCAATGCTCAAAAATCAGTAGCATTTCTGTACACCAATAACGAGCAAACTGAGGAGGAAATCAGGAAAAAATACCATTTACAATAGTAAATAAAAGAATCATATACCTAGGAATAAATTTAACTAAAGATGAAAAGGACATATATACAGAAAACTACACAACACTGTTAAAGGAAATCAAAGAAGACTTAAATAAATGGAAAAATATTCCCTGTTCATGGATAGGAAGACTAAACATCATCAAGATGTCTATCCTACCTAAACTAATCTACAGATTTAATGCAATCCCAATAAAAGTCAACACTGTATTTTTTTAAGGAAATGGATAAACTAACCACAAAATATATTTGGAGAGGCAAGAGGCCCGAAATTGCCAAAGACATATTGAAAAAGAAAAATGAAGTTGGATGTATCACATTACCTGACTTTAAAACATACTACAAACCAACAGTGATCAAAACTGCGTGGTATTGGCACAAGGATAGATCTAGTGACCAATGGAACCAAATTGAGAGTTCTTATATACATCCTCACATATACAGTCATCTGATATTTGACAAGGCCATGAAGCCCACTCAGTTGGGAGAGAATGGCCTCTTTAACAAGTGGTGCTTGGAGAACTGGATATCCATAGCCAAAAGAATGAGAGAAGAATACCATCTCACACCTTATACAAAAATCAACACAAATGGATCAAAGATCTAAATATAAGAGCCAAAACCATAAAGACCTTGGAAGACAATGTAGGGAAACATCTACAGGACCTTATAATAGGAAATGGTTTCATGAACTTCACAGCCAAAACACGAGCAGCAAGAGAAAAAATAGATAAATGGGATCTCATCAAAATTAAAAACTTCTGCACCTCAAAGGATGTTATTAAGAAAATAAAAGGGCAGCCTTCCCAATGGGAGAAAATATTTGGCAACCATATATCTTATAGGAGACTAATATTCTGCATATATAAAGATATCCTACACCTTGAAAATAAAAGGACAAAGAACCCATTTTAAAAATGGGCAATTGACCTGAAAAGACACTTATCCAAGGAAGAAATACACATGACTAAAAAGCACATGAAAAATGCTCAACATCGCTTGCTATCAGGGAAATGAAAATCAAAACTACAATGAGATACGATCTTACACATATCAGGATGGCAGCTATTAAAAAAACAGGAGACACTAAATGTTTGAGAGGATGTGGAGGAATAGGAACCCTCATCCACTGCTGGTGGGACTGCGGTATGGTCCAGCCACTGTGGAGGACTGTTTGGTGGTTCCTCAAAAAACTAACAATAGATCTTCCGTGTGATCTAGCAATTCCACTGCTGGGTATATACCCAGAAGAACTTAAAGCAAAGACAGAAACAGATATATGCACACCAATGTTCATAGCAGCATTGTTCACCATTGCCAAAAGTTGGAATCAGCCCCGGTGCCATCAACAGACAAATGGATAAGCAAAATATGGTACATACATACAATGGAATATTAATCAGCTGTAAGAAGGAACAAAGTGCTAACACATGGAATAAAATGGATGAATCTTGAAGACCTTATGTTGAGTGAAGCAAGCCAGGCACCGAAGGATGAACAGTATATGACCTCACTGATATGTACTGAGAAAAGTGAGCAGTCTCTGAGAACCATTGTCTGAAAGATAGGTTAACAAGGGAGAGTAAGAGAATAGCCGGCTTTGAGCCATCACCCATATGGACATAATCTATGGTAAAGGGATAGAGTGTGGTTGCATGTTTGGGGATGGGGCAGATGGGTGGTTGTGTTCCTGGGTTTGGTGGTGCAGTGCTGGTGAGTGGGTGGATTAGGAAGGGCAGGTTCAAATTCCCAGGGCATGTAACTGTGAATCTTGACATTCCATGGGTCAGGATAAGGTGGTATCATGGGTCCTGGTGGGCTGGGTGGAAGGGAACAGTCAAGATCTAATGGGTGTCACCTGGACATCACCATCCCAGTCGCCTCTGGATTGGGGGAAGAACTATGGACTAGAGTGGACTTGATGGTATTCTCTTGCTCACATATGGTGATTCTTGCAATGCAAGAAATTATAACAATGAGGTGGAGCCAGTGGCCACTTGACAGTTTTTTGGGTAGGGAGGGGATGAGCAGTTGAAATACAGGGGCTTCTTTGGGAGTTGGAGGTTGTCCTGAGTACTGTTGTGGCAATGGATGTAGGCCATTTTAAATCAGCACACACCACTCAGAACTGAGTGGGAGAGAGTGTGGTCTACAGTGTGAACTGTGGTCTATGGTTGGTGGCAAGGCTCCAGGATGTGTAAGTTCATTGAGGTTGGTGGGCCACACTATGGGAGATGTTTGTGTTGGATGTGGTGGAAGGTGTGGGAGGTGGGCAACATGGGAATCCGAGTGGGTTCCGTATAATATTTTAGGTAATCTAAGCACCTCTTAAAATATATGTATATATATATATAAAAAATAACATTTTTGTAAGCAAATACACATATATGCATATATATATTTATATATCATTTTACAAATGTTTGTATGTATTGTGAGAATTTTGATTTTTACCCATAATAAAAAAAAAAAAAGATCTAATGGGGTGTTTGGTGGTCATGGGGAAGGTTTTTCATTACCTTACAATAATGGACACAGGACATGGTATATATCATCAAAAGTATTAAACTGTATCATCTGGGCATGATTAAGTTATGATTAGGGCATTGACTGGGCCACTTCAGTAGGACATTGAGCCCCACCCCTTGGTGGGTGGGGGAATCAAATATAAAAGGCAAGGCTAAGGACAGAGGGAGTAGTTTTTAAGTTGCAGTTCTGAAGTAGGAGTTTTGATGTTGGAGTTTTGATGTTGGAGAGAAAGCCCCAGGAGAAGAGAAGTGAGCCGTTCACCTGATAGTCTACAGCTGACATTGTGGAGGAAACAGAGGAGCAAGCCTGGAGAGAAACACAGCTCTGGGAAGAGAGGAACCCAAGAAGCCTGAATCCTGGCAAACATCAGCAGCTGTCTTGCTCCAACACAAGGCAATGGACTTTGGTGAGAGAAGAAACTTACACTTTATGGCCTGGTAACTGTTGACTTCTACCCCAAATAAATACCCTTTATAAAGACCAATATATATATATATATATATATATATATATATAAACAAAGAAAAGAAAAAAACCAACTCTCAATGGAGTGCAGATGTAGCATATTGATTGAGTGCCTGCTTCCCATATATGAAGTTCTAGGTTCAATTCCAGGCACCTCCTAAAAAAAATTAGTCAGTCTAATATTAAGTCATCATATGCACATCTTTTGACCATTTCTTCTCCTTCATCCTCACAGCAACTGGGCCTTCCCTAATCACAATCTTCATGTCTTTGCTTCCGTTCCTTTATTTTCCCTTGGAAAAATCAGTCATTCTCAGGATGTACCTGCTGCTTCTTGCCCATAACTCCCAAATCTACAACAAGCTTAATTACAATTCTTTATTTCCAATCATTCCCTTCTAGATGGTAAGTTTCCCTACTGTTCTGTAAACTCCCTGAGAAAATAAGTAACTAATCCATTAACAGTTGTACTCTAGCACCTACCTGGTAGATGGTAGTTAGTCAAATATATTTTTTTTAATTATTTTTTTTATTTTTAAAGAAGTTTTAGATTACATAAATGTTACATAAAGGATTCTCATATGCTCCACTCCCTCCCCCTTTCACACTTTCCCACATTAACAACATCCTTCACTAGTGTGGTACATTTGTTACAATTGATGAACACATATTGAAGCATTGTTACTAACCATGGACTACAATTTTCATTATAGTTTACACTCTGCCCTGACTAATTTTGTAGGTTATGGCAAAATATACAATGGCTTGTATCTTTCACTGCAATGTCATGCAGGGCAGCCCCAATGTCCCCAAAATGCCTCCTTATTATACATATTCTTCCCTATCTCATCACTCAGAACCTCTGACGGTTATATCAATGATAAGAGTTCTTCCATTGCTAGAATAAAAAGTCTATAGTAGAATAATAATAAATTTACTTTAGTCGATTGTTCATTCCCCAATCTTGAGGATTTTGGGATGGTGATGCCCTCTCTGCTTCTAATATATATATAAATAATATATATATTTATTTTTTTAAAGATACTTAGATTACACAAATATTACACACAAAAATATAGGTATTCCCATATGCCTCATTCCCCACACCTCCCCCACCCTCCCACATAAGTGTGGCACATTTTTCATAAGTGTGGCACATTCATTGCAATTGATAAACACATCCTGGGGCATTGCCATTGATCATGGACCATAGTTCATGTTGTAGTTTACTTTCTCTCCCACACTCTTCTGCAGGCCATGGGAAGATATATAATGGCATATATCTGCCATTGCAATGCCATTCAGGATGATTCCCAAGTTCCAAAAAGCCCCCACATTACACTTGTCTTTCCTCCCCCAGCCCTCAGAGCCTCAAGTGGCCACTGCCTCCACATCAAAGCTGTAATTTCTTTTATTGCTTGAACCACAAAAAGTCTATTGTAGAAAGCAGTGGTCTACTCTAGTTCACTGTTCATTTCCCAGTCCTGAGGATTCTGGCATGGTAATGTTCACTCCACCTCTAATTGAGAGGGGGCTTTGATCCCAATGGATGGGACTTTCTTTCTTGCAGTTGTAGGGTCTCTTGTTTCCTTGGTGTGGTGGTTGTCAATCCTCACCTCCTTGTTAGTTGTCCTGGGTGAGTCCAATGAACTGGAGAGTAGGTTTTGCAACTCTGCCGAGGCTCAGGTCCCAGATGGCACATGGACAGCCCCAAGATTCAGGACATACACCTACCAACTCCAGCACCAAGTGTAGGTTCAAATAGAAAGGAGAGATGAGCCACACATAGGGAAGTCATAATTGTGTCTCAGGAGCACAAACTCCAAAGTAGGGCCCACTGGCAAGGCATCAAACTCCGGAGCTATCTGTGCCCTAACCATAGGACTCGGGTGTCTCCAGAGCCCTCAGGAGTCTCACTTTTTGAAGTAGTGTCCACTTTGGCAGTCTATGAGATCCTGCAGAGACGTGTATAAGCATTATCTCTGGGATGATTCCAACTCACTTTGAAGTCTCTTTGCCATATAAGCTAATTTGTCTTTACCTTTTCCCCCTTTTATTTGAGGTCTTTTTCCCATTGTATTGCTAGTTGGTGCTTGGTAGTAATTCCACGGTGCCAGGGAGGCTCATCCTTGGGAGTCATGTCCCATGCTGGGGGGGAAGGTAAGGCATTTATATGCTGAGTTTGGTTTAGAGAGATGCCACATTTGAGCAACAAGGAGGATTCTAAGGAGGCAACTCTGAGGCACACCACAACACTAAGCTAAGTTTCAATTTCAAGAACAAAGGTTCACAAGCATAGTTGTCAATATCAAGAACCCATCAATGGACCATCCTCCTTCACAAGTCATTGCCCCTGCACTTGGGGGACAGTCGCTGCTGTATTAGAGAACATGACAGAGCTCTCTAGGATGAGAATTAAATATTCTCTTGGTTATTGTGTGAATCTCCACCCACTGTGAGAATGTGCCATGAACATTTCAATACATTTATATACCTTATATAATGTCCAGGTGAACTTCCTCCCATGTATCCCCCATCACTGATACCTAACACCAATGATCCTCCCCTGCCCCAGTTGTAATCTTTCTGTGATCCAAATCTTCTTCAAAAATGAAGTCAATAAAATAGCCAAATATAGTTAACAGGAAAATGAAATGATAATGATAGGTTTAAATATAAGAAATAAAATACATAAAAATTTAAAGAAATCTAAAAATAAAATAAAATTTTAAAATTAGGGTATTAAAAATAATGTAAAATATATATTTTAAAATTTTTAGCATTTTGCCTTTCATCACTGTAATATCTGTTGTCCTCTATATGCAGTGACATTTTCTTCCATTTATTTCCCAGTGTCTTACTTTTTTCATTTTGTTTTCAAAGAAGTTTTAGGTCACAGTAAAGTCACATACAGAATACAGGGGACTCCCATATACCCAGCATCCTCGCCTTTTCCCCCTTCCCATATTAATACCTTTTTATATGTGAATGGTACATTTATTACAACTGATATACAAATAGTGACTATCCATGGTCAATGGATTACATTATGGGTTTACATTATAGACTGTACACTTTTATAAATTTTGATGATATTTAACATGGCCTGTGTCCATCATTGCAAGATCATGTAGGACACTTCCATTGCCCACTAAATACCCTCTGTTCCATCTATTCTATTCCTCCCTCTCCCTTCCTGTGGGCCCACAGTGACCACCCAGCTTCACTCCTTGGATGACAAGATTCATAGTTACTTGCAACAACACTGAAGTCTGGTTTGTCCTCACCTATTAGGAATCGCCCATGCTCTTGAGAGACTCTCACCCCTCTGTTTGAGAACATATTGGTCCTCCCCACTTCCTTGGAAAAGTGTCTTTTCAACTCACTTGCCCATTTTTTTAATGAGTTGTTTGTCTTTTTATTTTCAAACTGTAGGATTTCTTTATGTATGCTGGATATTAGGCTTCTATCAGATATATGGTTGCCAAATATTTTCTCCCATAGGGTAGGCTGCATTTTTAGTTTCTTGATAACCTCCTTTGAGGTACAAAAGTTTTTAATTTTGAGGAGATCCCATTTATCTATTTTTTCTTTTGCTGCTCATGCTTTGGGTATGAAGTTCATAAAAGCAATTCCTATTACAAGGTCCTATATATGCTTCCCTTCATTATCTTCCAAGGTCTTTATGGCCTTGGCTCTTATATTTAGATCTTTGATCCATCTTGACCATCTTGGGTTGATTTTTGTATAAGGTGTGAGATGGTATTTCTCTCTCACTCTTTTGAATATGGATAACCAGTTCTCCAAGCATCATTTGTTGAAGAGGTCAGTCTCTCCCAGTTGAGTGGGCTTGGTGGCCTTGTCAAATATCAGATGACTGAATATGTGAGGATCTATATCAGAACTCTGAATTTGGTTCCATTGATCGGTATGTCTATCCTTGTGTCAATACCATGCAGTTTTGACCACTGTAGCTTTGTAGTATGTTTTAAAGTAAGGTAATGTGATTCCTCCTATTTCATTTTTCTTTTTCAATGTGTCTTTTTGGGGGCCTTTTACCTTTCCAAATAAATTTTGTAGTAAGTTTTTCCAATTCAGTAAAAAATGCTGTGTTGATTTTTATTGGAATTGCATTAAATCTGTAGATTAGTTTGGGTAGGATAGACATCTTAATGAAGTTTAGTCTTCCTATCCATGAACAGGGAATATTTTTCCATTTATTTAAGTCTTCTTTGATTTCCTTTAACTTGTGTAGTTTTCTGTGTATGAGTCATTCACATCTTTAGTTAAATTTATTCATAGGTATTCTATTCTTTTAGTTACTATTGTAAACGGTATTTTTTTCTTGATTTCCACCTCAAATTGCACCTTATTGGTGTACAGAAATGCCACTGATTTTTGAGCATTGATCTTATAGCCTGTGACTTTACTGAACTCATTTATAAGTTCTAGAAGCTTTATTGTAGATTTCTCAGGGCTTTCTATGTATAGGATCATGTCATCTGCAAATAGTGAAATTTTTACTTCTTCCTTTGCAATTCAGCTGCCTTTTATATCTTTTTTTTTTTGCCTCAGTGTTTGAGCAAGTACTTCCAATACAATGATAAATAGGAGCAGTGATAGTGGGCACCTTCTCTTGTTCCCAATACCAGAGAGAAAGCTTTTAGTACTTCACCATTGTATATGATATCAGTTGTGGGTTTTTCATATATGCCTTTTATCATGTTCAGAATCTCATTCTATTCCTATCTTTTCCACTGTTTTTATGAGGAAAAGGTGCTGTATTTTATCGGATACTTTTTCTGCATCTATAGAGGTTATCATGTGTTTTTTTTTCTTTTGATCTGTTTATGTGGTATATCACACTGGTTTTCTTATGTTGAACCATCCTTACATACTTGGGATGAAACCCACTTGGTCATGGTGTATAATTTGTTTGATGTGTTGTTGAATATGATTAGCAAATTTTTTCTTGAGGATTTTTCCATCTAAGTTCATTAGAGAGATTGGTCTGTTATTTTCCTTTCTTGTGACATCTTTGTTTGGCTTTGCTATTAGGGTAATGTTGGCATCACAGAAGGAGTTAGGCAATGCTCTTTCTACTTCTATTTTTTGGAAGAGTTTAAGCAGGATTGATGCTTGTTCTTTCTGGAATATCTGATAGAATTCACCTGTGAAGCCATCAGGTCCTGAGCTCTTCTTAGTTGGGAGGTTTTTGATGACTGATTCTATTTCTTCATTTGTAATTGGTCTGTTGAGATCATCAATTTCTTCTTTTGTCAAAGTAGATTGCTTGTGAGTTTCTAGAAATTTGTCCCTTTCCTCTAAATTATCCTTTTTGTTGACATATAATTTATCAAAGTATCCTCTTATGATACTCTTTATTTCTGTGGGTTCAGTGGTGATATCCCCTTCCTCATTTCTTATTTTGTGTATTTGCATCTTCTCTCTCTTTTTCTTTGCTTGTATAGCTAAGGATTTGTCAATTTTTTTGATCTCCTGGAAGAACCATCTTTTGGGTTTATTATTTTTTTTCTAGTGCTTTCTTATTTTTTATTTCATTTAGTTGTGCTCTAATATTTGCTATTTCCTTCTTTCTACTTCCTTTGGGGTTAGTTTGTTGTTCTTTTTCTAATTCCTTCAGGTGTGTAGTTAGGTCTTCGATTTTAGCTCTTTATTCTTTTCTTTTTTTTTTAAGATTTTATTTATTTATCCCCCCTTGCTGCTTGTGCTTGCTGTGTCCATTTGCTGTGCGTTTTTCTGTGTCTGCTTGTTTCCCTTTGTTGGGTTGTCCTGCTGCGTCAGCTCACCGAGCTGCGCGGGCTGGCTTGCTTTCACCAGGAGGCCCCGGGAATCGAACCTGGGGCCTCCCATATGGTAAACGGAAGCCCCATCGATTGAGCCACATCCGCTTCCCTATTCTTTTTTGATATATGCATTTAAGGCTATGAAATTTCCCCTCAGTACAGCTTTTTCTGCTTCCCATAGGTTTTGATATGTTGTGTTGTCATTTTCATTCGTTTCAAAGTAGTTACTGATTTCTTTTGAAATTTCCTCCTTGACACACTGTTTGTCTAAGAGTGCATTGTTTAACTTCCATGTCTTTGTGCCTAATCTGGTTCTCTGTCCCTTACTCCCTTACTGATTTCTAGCTTCATTCTATTATGGTCAGAGAAATTATTTTGTATAATTTTAATTTTTCTGAGTTTATTGATAATTTTTCTGTGGCCTAACATGTGGTCTATCTTGGGGAATAATGCATGTGCACTCAAGAAGAATGTATATCCCTCTGTATTTGGGTGTAGTGTTCTGTATATGTCTATTAGATCTGGATCTTTTAATGTATTATTCAAAATCTTTGTTTCTTTATTGATTCTCTCTCGAGATGTTCTGTCTAATGTTGTTAATGGTGTATTAAAGATCCCCACTATAATTATAGAGGCATTTATTTCTCCACTTATTTTTTCCAGTGTTTGCCTCATGTATTTTGAGGTGCCCCGGTTAGGTGTATAAATGTTTATTATTGTTTTTTCTTCTTGAAAGATTACCTCTTTTACTAATATATAGTGTCTGTTTTTGTCTCCTACAATAGTTTTGCATTTAAAGTCTATTTGTCTAATATTTAGTATAGCTACTACCACCTTTTTTTTTTTTTTTTTTTTTTTTTTGGTTATTGTTTGCTTGTAAGATTGTTTTCCAGCCATTCACTTTCATCCTTCTTGAATCCCTGGGTCTAAGGTGGGTTTCTTGTAGACAACATATAGATGGGTTATATTTCCTTAGCCATTCTGCCAATTTCTGTCTCTTGACTGGTGAGTTTAATCCATTGACATTCAGTGTTATGACTCTCAAGGAATTACTTACATTAGCCATATTTTCTTTCGGTTTATGTACATCATATTTTGTTTTTATTTCTCTTTTTGTCTTTTTAGTTGTTCTTACACTTTCCTCCAACTCTCTCTCTCCTATTTTTTCCTTTCAACCTGCAGAACTCCCTTTAGTATTTCTTGAAGGGTGGGTTTCTTATTGACATACTCTGTTAATTTCTGTTTATCTGTGAATGTTTTGAATTTTCCATCATTTTTGAATGCCAGTTTTGATGCATAGATAATTCTTGGCTTGAAGTTTTTTCTTTTATTACCTTAACAATGTCATACCACTGCCTTCTTGCCTCCATGGTTTCAGATAAGAAATCAGCACCTAATCTTTTTGAACTTCCCTTTTATGTGATGATTCTCTTTTCTCTTGCTGCTTTCAGTATTTTCTTTGTCTCGAGCATTGGACAGTTTAATGAATATATGTCTTGCAGTAGGCCTGTTGGGATTTATACTGTTTGGTGTGTGCTAGGCTTCCTGGACATGTACATCCATCTCCCATAGGATTGGGAAGTTTTCAGCCATTATTTCTTCCAACACTCCTTCTGTCCCCTTTCCCTTCTCTTCTCACTATGAAATGCCTATCTTACATATGTTTGTGTGTTTTATGTTGTCATTCAAATCCCTAAGTCCCTGCTGATTTTTTCTATCTTTTTATCTATCTCTTCTACTATCTGTTTGATTTCAGATGTAGTCTTCCACATTGCTAATTCTTTCTTCTGCCTGTTCAAATCTGCTGTTATGTGCTTCCAGTGTCTTTTTTATCATATCCATTATCTTTTTATGTATTTTTACAATTTCTTCAGTATGTTCTCCCAGTGTCTTCTTAATATCCTTAATCTCTTCCTTCATTTCATTGAGTTGGTCCATGATATTTGTTTGGATAGCTTTGATTAGTTGTTCAATGATCTGCATCTCTTCCTGGTTTTTAGTTTGTTTATTGGACTAAGCCATGTCTTCTTGTTTCTTAGTATGGTTTGTAGTTTTTTTTGCTGTCTGGTCTTATTTTTATTTTGATAGGTTTATGCAGTTTATTAGCTTCTCTCTTTGCTCTAGGGTTTTAGTCAATTGCTGTTTTTGTACATTGTCCTGGTTTGCTGTGCCCCAAAGCAAGTCCCCATAGAAACCTCTTGCTTTTTCTTTAGTGTTTTAGTGAGAGCTAAGCCTTATCTGCTTAACATGTAGGCCATGTTCCCACAATTCCTAAAATATATTTTTAAAATCAATGAATGCCTTAAAGGTACCTCAATTTCATATTTGACAGTTCAACACTCTAATAGTTAATGCTTTTGCTAAATATGTTTGTAAACATACACAAGTAAGTATGTGCATGTCTGTGTATGAACCAAAATGTAAACTATAATTTTCAATGTGTATTAGAATAATGATAATTTTAATTTTTCTTTATGCATTGTTTGCCTTTTATTAATGAGTATATCTTGCTTTTAAGTTTTTGTCATGAGCTATTTTCATTTTTAAAGAAGGAAAAGCTAAAGATAATAAAGCTTTATTTTCTTAAAAAATTAGAAGTACAAGGAATTGAGTTTAACCACCTGTTGGATTTATCTTGACTCTGAAATCAGGGCATGTCCAACTGTCCTGTGCCTGCCATGTGAATCTGCTTCTGATCCAGGAGCCATCTAGATGGCCTCAGAACACAGCCAGGTGATGATAGTGACCAGTCCCTCTGTACCCCTTCACCAGATTCCTCATCCAAGCTATTCTTGTGTTTATAGGAAAGAGATAGAACACTAGCCTTAAGACTAATCTTTAAGGTGTTTGAATTACTTAAAACCAATTCTAAAAATGTATACTGATTTTTTATGCAATTTCTGCAGCTTGTTGCTTCCTTTCTGTCTGAGGTCAGGTTCTGCAAGAGCAGATACTAAGATAAGTATTTATGTGCAAGTGATTTATTAGGTAAGAGCCCCTATGAGAAACCAGAAAGGGAAGGAGGAAGGAGGCTAGAGAAGGGAAACACAGCAGCAAGATTGCAATGTCTGCCAGGCTTGGCCTCAGCCTGATGGTTCAGGAAACTTTGGAGCATAAATCACACCTCTCAGTCTGTTCTTTCCCAAGGAAAGTGCCTGGGGGATGTGAATTACAAAGAACACTTCTAGCTTTCTGAGCTTGCTAAGGATGCAGTAGCCCAAGGGCATTCTTTCAAAGAAGCTACAGATGCAGGTTTTATAGGCAAAGCTCAGGGAGGGGCACACAAAATTCATGGATGTGATCCAAGGAGATCTGGTAGAACATTACCACAGTTCCTTGATTAGAGTACTTTCTCTCTACTGCACCATCAACACAATCAGACTTACACTCATCAGCATTCAGAACAAGTTTACCCACAAGGAGCTCAATTAAGCTGCATGGTCATATTGGATAGAGACTAGATGTCATCAGCCAATTTTTGTATTATTAATAATGAAACCGAAGCAAAAAAATTTGTAGCAGGGAACTAAATGTTCTAGATAAGCGAACATATTTTTCCATCAAAATTGTGTTTAAACATTGTAAATGACTATCTTTCCAAACTATGTAATACACATCTCTGAATACTTAAACACAGGTTTCTGAGTATAGCCAATGTTTCCCTAATGACTTGGGACCATGAATACAAACATCAAGGACTGTTTGGGATTATCATACAGTGATATATTCAAAGTCTACTAAGATGTGAGGGGTCTTGATCTTGCTTTCAGAAGCTCTTTATTGAACCTTTTATTTCTTGAATCAGATTTTAACATTTTCTGTTACTTGCATTCTGTCAATGTGCTCTGCTGGTGGTGCCTTTCTTAGCTTGCAACTCCTAGGTCATCATCTAGGAACTCTGACAAATGAATATCTTAGATCTGCCTTTCAAATAAGAGCTAGCCCACCTGGGTCGGACTTGAGGAACAATTCTATGTTTAGATAGATTCTAAAGTATGTCAGCATCAATGTACAAGATTCCGGGCATCTTCTTGACTCTACTGAGCCCCGTTATTTCTTTGTTCTGGTTTGTGTTCAAATTTTGAGAAATGAGAATCAAAAGGACCTTTTTGTTCTAAGAGCTGCACATAAGTCTATAATCTATACCTTCCCCCAAAAGACTAGATATTGTTTTGCTCAGGACAATAAATTGGAGATAAAAGATAAGCATCTTTATTCTATTATTTGATTCATAAAAAGAAATGTGAAGCTCTATTAGTCCAGTGTTCAATAAGCCTCGATTTAGGAAGACTCAGGACCTCATGGGGCTGTGAAACAAACATCTCTGAGGCTGCCCTTCGTAGTTGGCCACTTTGTAACTAGCCCATAAATGATGACAAAGAGACAATGTCCCAAACATAAAGTTCCTGTGTTTTGGGGTTTCCTCAGAACCAAGACTCACTAAAGAAGCTAGCTTTTGTTTTCCACTGAGAAAAGAAAAAATATATATTGCCTCTTTGGGAATTACTACAAAATTTCTTTTCTGAGTGGCTTTTATAACTCCAACTTTGCAAATATCTTCAATGTGCATTTTTCCTGATTTTTACATCTATCCTAACATGTTCCTCTCTCATATTAACATTCAAATATTAGGCACAATGTTTTGAAATCAGTGGCTCTCAAGCTTATTAGACTTGGGCACCCAATTAATGTAAATATAATATAGTGCCCATTTTACTATCCTGAAATGAAATTAATAGAAAATATACCTTTCCTTACATGTAAGTTAAAAATGCCTTAACTACAATGTAGAAGAATAGCATTAGTATGTATTGCAATATCTATTTGGGCATAATTAAATCAGTCATTTGCACCATACATAAATTCCCCATGGTCTTCAATAACTAAAATGAGACCAATACAAGGCATGTTATTTGCAAATCAAATATAAGTAGGCTAGTCACGGGTTCTCTAATTTTCCGAAATAATGAACAAGTCTTGACGAAGTTCCAAAACAAAGTGTCATTTTCTTTAAAGTTGCTTGATTTTAGGATTCTTGACAGTTTCAGCATATCATACAAGAGGCCACAAATTAATTGCATTCACAAGTAACATGCCATGATGTTTTAGCCTACAAATAGTTGTAAGGTTTTTTACTTACATGGATCTCCAGCAGGACAATTGACAGGTTAACCCTCTATCTTGTGAGCCTTTAAGGGAAGCAGTGGTTATCAGATGGCATAGGTCTTCTCCAGGTGCCCTGCCTCCTTTGTTCATGTGAGATTGTGGACACATTATGAATTCTGGCCCATGGTCTTTGGTGGGATTGATGTAGGGGACTTCTGGGCTGCTTGAGTCTTCTCCACTGCCCCACAAATCCTGCCCCAGTGACCTGGGAGGTTGTGTGCTCCAGACAATAGTTATAAGAGAGAGGAAGGCTGCTGGACCCACATGAGACTAATCATGAGTGAGAAATAAACTTCTGTTTGGTTAAGCAGCAGAGAATTCAGCATTTTCTGTTGTGGCAGCCAGTGTTGATTATCCTGCCAAATGCAGAAATTGTCTTGTGCAGTGCAAGACACTGAGTGCCACTGGCCTCTACCTACTAAATACCATTAGGACCCTAGAAATCACTGTGACAAGCTATGTTCCTGTGTTTTTGGGTTTCCTCAGAACCAAGACTCACTAAAGAAGCTAGCTTTTGTTTTCCACTGAGAAAGAAAAAATATATAAGGCAGCCTTGCAAATTCTCCAGATGCCACCCGAAGAACCACAGCTTTAGATCTATGACAAGTTAAAGATTTCATGTGATTCTTCTTTCCTTTTATGCCTAGGAATAGATTTCTGACATATACTTGAATTGACACTTTCTAGTCATAGTTAGACTATAATAAAGGAAAGAATCACCTAAAGCATGCAGAGTAAGAGAAACTAGCAAACTGTGTCAGAAATCAAACAATCCTCCTCTGAGCACTGCTTCTTTTCTGGCCTCTCATGTCCAAAATTGCGTTGGAATACTTTTTGCTGGATAAATCATGCAAATTTTTTGCATCTCTAATGTCCAGTGCCTTTTGTTGGAGATAACTTTGTCCAAGCTGAAAGCTGTGAGGCAGAAGGTGACTTCACTTGAGTGGTTGCTATTGGATATGGATCCTCACATGTGTCTCTTAAACTCTCTGACTCATTTCCTCACCTCCCAAATGGGCATGGGGTGCTTCCCTCATGGATGACACTCTGGGGGTAGAAGAGGAGGTGAATGGGCCCAGACAGCTCCTAGGCTCTGAGTAAAGGCTGCTTGAATCTAAACACCAAATGAAAAAGTCCATTCAGAAGAGTAAAAGGCTACAGAAATGAAGTTTATGGTTTAATATGACCAATATCTCCCTCAACCCACCAAGTCATTCGAAGATGGGGCTTGATTAGAAGTAAATTCATACAGAATGGAAAGAAATAAGGACTTCCTACCCCTTGCCAGGGGCACCTGCCCAGTGGCCAGACTGCAAAGAGTGCTGTGGAATGCCACATGCAGGAAGGGAAAGATCCCAGCAGGGACATCCCAACCCCAGCACAAGGTACTCTAATGAACCATAGCTCCAGGCAATTCATGTATCATGTTCCTGCCTGCTGTAGAATGAGGGGTTGGCACTACATCATCTCTGAGGTCCCATCTCTATTGGACAATCTGATTCTGGGTGATTACAATGATGTTGATAATCTTGCACAGATGGCAGCCTCCACTTCAGCAGAAAAAGGTTGATCAGCTTTAGAGGCTTTGGCTAAACAGAGACCTTTGTGCCTGCTTCTCTCAGTCCTGGTGAGAAGCAGAGGCTTCAGGTCACCTGGCATGACTACAGGCAAGGTGTGAAGACAAAGCTAGCATCTGAATGTTGCATGGGACTCTCATGAGCTTCATGCTATCACATAGCCCTAAGCCCCTGAGTGGACTGAGTCACTCAGGTTCAATTGTCATCCAACTGTGCAGTCCTGGAACATGAGGTACTAAAGCAAATCAGAAGAGTACAAAATTGCTGGAAGAAATCCTTCTCATAGAGAAGAAATAACTGTAGAATGGACTTTCATTTTGTTGACTAAATGATCCCTTTTGGATATTCTTTTTAAAATGTCAGAAATGAGTGGGATTTCCAAAGTTTAAAATCTTAAAGATCTATAGTTCAGCTAAAACCCTTCAATCCCACTGAGTTCTTTCTAACCACAAGCTTTGCAGGACCAACAGTTTATCAGAAACAAGAGTTTATTTTTCTGAGTTGTTTAGCGTTCATTTGGGAAGTTCAAAGTGGTTAGTCTGGGTTTTGCTCCTGCAAACTGGGAGTCTTCCAGAGGTTTGAATTAAGGAGTCATACTTCCCACAAACATCTTCACCAGTCACCCTCCTCTCCTCCCCTTCTTCTTGTGGTTAAGATAAATGACCAAAAAATACCATCATAGTTCTGGGCAACAGGTGTGTAAATGTAACCACTGAAGTTCTTTTGTCTGCAACAAATGTAAACCAATGGCTCAATTTAAGCAAAAACTAAATGAAAAAATGGAATTTATCAGAAGGTGACTGTGGTACTGCATGGAGGATGAGGAAGGGCTGACAATCTAAGCAATGAGCTGGGAGCAGCCAAGGCCCTCAGCAGGAAAACTAAAACCTTCCCTCCGGAATGTTCCCATTAACTTAGCATAGCTTCGACCATCCCCTTCGTTGTCTCTCAGTTCTTCATATAAAAATTTCTGCTAGAGGGTATATGATAGGCCAATGCTGGGTCACATGACCAGCCTAGAATCAAGTAACTATGACCACAGGAACAAGAGTCATGCTGTGTCTGCAAGGCTGCTAGGGTCTCCCTGTGAATTATGACAGATGCCAGGTAGAGGCATATAGAATGGCAAGTACACTTGAATTACCGTGCTGAAGTTGTAGTTCCAATTAGGAAGGTATGGCTGGCAAAATGGAAATTCAGGATTGATATCTATGTCAGACTTGGTGAGGGGAAAGGTTGCCTGTTGAGCCCTATCATATGCTCTATGTTTAACACTGTGGGATTCCCAAAATACACAAAGGAGCTTTGGGGCCAGGCAGCCAGAAAGGGCAAGTTCCACTATGAGCTCCAACAGGTGAAATCTGCCCAATTCTGCTCAGGAATATGGCCCTAAAGATCATGAGAGAAGGGCCAGACCAGGAATAGCTAGATTACCTGACCAGTGACCAGAGAGTCTGGCAAATACAAAATAAATCTTATTATCAACTTCACTCCCTCTGCCTAAAAAATATACTGTAAAAATACTGTGAATGGATGTTTCTTCTTTCTATTTTACTTTTCTAAAGGGTAGTTTCACTTGACAACTTTCAAACTGAAAGAGCAAATTTAGACGCTGCTCATGTTCCTGACTCCAGTCATCAAAGAGTCCCAATTGCACTCTTGAACTCTCTGCAGCTTATATCTATAAACCAATTAATTCCCCATTTGAAGTAAGCCAGGTTTTGCTAGATTTCTGCCACCTGTAATCAAAAGAAATGTGACTCCAAAATAAGTAATATTACCCTGGGCAGAATTGCCCTGATTAATCTGAAAAGGTTTCACAGTTGATACATCGGTTAGGTTTTGCTGCATAACAACCACCCCACAATATATTGACTTAAAACAATAAGGATGTATCATTGCTCATGTGTTTACAGGCCACTGGGCAGCTCTGCTGTCTTGTGTAGGCTTTGGCTGATCTTAGTTGGGCTCATTCATGCATTTGAGTCTACTGACAAGTTGGCTGGAGTTTGGATGGACTAAAATGACCCTGTCACATATCTGCTTGTTGGTCAGGTCTCAGCCAAGAGAATGGGACAACTGGGTCTCATCCTCCAGAAGACTAGCTGTTCACAGGATGGCTCAGTAGGTTTCCATCAGTAAGGGGGGAAACATGCAAAGCCTCTTGGGGCCCAGGCACAAAACTAGCACCTTGTTATTTCTGCCGCCTTCTCTTAGCCTACACAGGCCATGAGGCCAGTCCAGGGTTCCATGGATGGTGAAATAGATTCCATCTTTTGATGAAAGAAGGGGAAATGTACCACATCTGAGAAGAATAAAATGAACTGAAGTAATTTGTTTCCATTGGTGACATCCTTTTTCCCTGAGAATTTTTAAAACATGTTTTAGGAAGCTTTGAGAATTGATTTTTTTCTTCTTTCTTCCAATCATTAGATGGCTCCTAACATTTTGCCTCATACCCCAGAAATCATGGGATTTTTTTCCTTCTATCAAGTGCAATTAGGACTACTATGTGCCACCCAAATTACCCAACAACAACAAAAATATACAAATGGGAAGTAAACAAGAGAGAAAGGAAAGAGGGAAGGAAATTAACCATCTCAAGCAGATTGGCAAGATGAAAAGAAAGAGAAATCTTGAAAGAGACATAGTCAAATTTGAAGACGTTAGTGATGCTTATTATCATCTTGTTGCCTAATAAAATCATACAAGTGTGTATGTTAGGGAAGACATGAGTTTGGCTAAAAGGCAGTAGATTCTGCAGAATGGGTATATGAAGTCTAAATCTGGTAAGTGAAGACATAGAAGCTCCATCCCCAGGTGATGCCCAGAAGTTTAAATTTTTCTTGCTTTATACACATCTATTTGAGATTAACTCCCTCAAGTTATGTGAAACAGATGATTGTAGGTCTTCACCTAAACAAAACACCCATGGGAAGCATCCCTGCTTTCAGAACTTTTCAAGGCTCTTCCTAGCTGTGTGAGCCAATCCAGAGTCCAGCTGTAAAACAGGCACTCCAGTCACAGCTGTCACAAACAGGACAGCCCAAAACTCCCTACCACTTGAAGCATTGAAAAGTGTCCATTGTAAGAAAAGGCAACAAGAAAAACTGAATTTCCCCCAGATTCCTTGAAACTTTGGACTGTCAGAGCAGAGAAAAATAGCACTGCTGATCATGTGACTTTCCAAATACAGCAAACTAACACACACACACACATTGCCCCCAATTTCATATTTTTGCTGTTTGGTTCCAAGAGCCTATATTGAAGAATTTTTTATGAGAGTTAGCCTTATAAAACTGGCATAAGAGTATGGTTTATGCTGCTTTCTACAATATAAAGTGTCTTCTTTATGAGGACTCAAAAGAAAGCTTTCAGCACCAGAAATAGCTGGGCCCTAAAAAACTCTTTTTTTTTTATTTCTCAAAGACACTGAGACCCAAAGAGCTGATTATGTGCTTCCATTGCATTACTTACTGGAAAGCTTAGAATAAAATGTTTAGTCCACTTCTAGTTAAATCAATAGGACCTCAAGCCCTCGTAAATCAACCTCACTTCTGGTTTCAGCTCTGACTTTCTTAATTCCTTGTCTCTTTGTCTGGATGTCAGCACCTCAATAAAAAATATATTTAACTCTGATAAGTTTTTGAACTCTATCTTAATTCATTGGAATAAAGCTGGGTACAAATTATCTGTCTTAGTGTGAGGATGAGCTCCACATGGGTTACCACCACTTCCTGTGATGGAAATGCACAAATCATAGTAGTACACTTTTGATAACTGTCTATACTTCTATAACCCACCCTCCTCTCATGACAGAGAAGAGTTCATAACCCTAACATGCTCCCTGGTTAGTAGGTGGACTTTGGCATGGGTAGCTGCAATACCCAGTTACCAGCTGTTGATCCCTGGAAGTGCAACCCAAGACTCCTCAACCACAGTTTCTTCAGCATCAGGAAGAGAAACATCAGAGCCTCTTGATATGTTTGTTGTAAGGATTTGGGGTCATAAGTAAAAGGTATCAGGTAGAGTGTCTGACACACAGAGCATGCCCAATATTTGTCCATTATAAACTGTATCTAGACCCATACACACTCAAAGACCAAATCTACACTATGCAAAATACCATAAAAGTGGAAAGGTATAGGCAAGCATTCAAATTAATTCAGCAAATATTTGGAATCATAGAAATATTTAGATTTTCAGACCTGAATGTTTAACTGAACAGTGAACATACAATTATAATTGTTAACTAATCATTGTCATGGCAGAGGTCTAAATCCCTTTAAGCCTACATAGGTTCCAACTTCCTTCAAAACAAAGTCCATCTAACATTCTGAGTCTTTTTCTCTGTGAACAACAACTTCACCTAAAATGCTCTTCCTTTATATATAGAGTCTCCCACATCATTTTGTCACATTTAGCAAGAATGGTTGGACATTGCTTGAAGATTAGAACAATGTATCTCAGTAACTGAATCTCAAGAAGTCAAAGCCATGAGGAAAGTGCTGGAAACTGACATCCACAACCAACAGCTTGTCAGTATAGTATCCTTAGGGGCTGCTGACATCAGAGATCTAGTAGCACAGTTACCTCCTTCTGCTGTCCCAGCACCCCTGAATCCACATCTCCCACTCCTGAACAGAGGACATTCTGAGCCCTGAAAACATCCCAAAAACCTCAACTTTTCCTTCAAGTTGAACTTTGACATTTTCTGGGATAAAAGTGAAGAAGAGCAAGTAAGCAAAGTCTATATAAAATTAGATGATTTTATCCTAAATAGTTGTGCAAAATCATTAAGATCCTAAATAGTTATGCAAAGTAGGCTTTCTCTACCCTCAGATTGCTGCAACCCTGATCTCATGTACTCAGGAATTATTTCTATGTGAAAAGGACTTTCTGATATAGCTCATTTGAACTCTTATATTTTTATCTTCTCTGTTTCTTCTGTGTCTGTCTGTCTCTGTCTGTCTACCTCTCTCTTACACACACACACATACACACACACACACACTTTGGATCAATGACTGTAGAAAAATCTTAATGAATCAGAAAAATAGATGGACACAAACCATCTATTCCAACTAGAAAACTATTAGACAGTCTAATAATTTCTGTATTAGTTTTCTATGTCTGCTATAAAAAATTACCACAAACTTAATGGTTTAAAACAACAAAATTTAATATCTTATAGTTCTAGAGATCAGAAGGTGGGAATGGATCTTAGTGGACTAAAACCAAGGTGTTGGCAGAGATACATTTCTTCTGGAGGCTCCAAGGGAGAATCTATTTCCTTGCCCTTTCCAGCTTCTGGAGGCACCTGCATTCCTTAGCATGATTTTCCCTGTCATTTCAACCTCTGCTTCTATCATCACATCTCCTCTAACTCCGGCCCTCTTGCCTTCTCTTAGAAGAACCCTTGTGATTGTACTGGGTCCACCTGGGCAATCCAGGATCATCTTTACTTTTCAAGGCCCTTAACTTAATCACATCAGCAAAGTCCCTTTTGCTATGTAAGGAAATGTAGCCACAGGTTGCAGAGACTAAGACACAGACATCTTTGGGTGATCATTTTTCTGCCAACCACACAGCCCATCCATAACTCCCACTTCTTTCCTCTTTTAAGCCTGCAGCTAGGAAGGAGCTTCCTAATTCCTTGTGACACCCCTTCCTCAGCTGCTGCTGGCAGGATCAGAGGTGCCTATATGGCTCAGGCTCTGGCAATCCAAACAGCTCTCTGACGGTATGGAATTTGGACTGAGATTCCATTATTTGACTGTGGAGAGCTGGGCTGAATATTCAGGTGGACTCAGGGATTGAGACTACCAATCTGGACCAATGCTGGTGTCATGGGAAAACAAATGACATGGCAGAGAAGACCAACCACAGAGAGAAACTGGAGCAGAAGTGCAGAGACAAGAGAAGATGTGCCTGAAGGGGTGTCAGGCAGAGATGCCTCCAACTCTCTGGTTTCTAGAGGCCCAGCTACACTTCTCCCCTGCTGAGTCCTGGGATGGTATCTCATATTAATATAGCTAATCTGCATAATATTTAAGTTTCTCAAGTGGCTTTCTATTACACACCCTCAAAAGCTCTACAGATATGTCAACTAAAACACCAAGTTTAGATGATTAAAACTACAACTTTTGTCTTCTCACTCCCACCCTATCCCACCATTTCCTGTATGATATCTGCCTGTTTATACATCCCTTGTAACATGAGATGACTAAAGAGCATCTGAAAGTAATCTCTATCTACGGTTGGTAGATTTTGTGCATCTGTAGAGAAAAACTGGTCTGTGGAAAGGAAGGAATGAAATTAAATCAGAGATTAAATTTTATCAGGGCTGAGATCATGTTCCTCTAGAGTGGAGGTAGGAAAATAAGGGGAATTTTTCAAGTTCACAAGGGAGAAATTTCTTTGTATTATTACCTCTCAAGTTATTTAAGTGTGGACAGCTTTGACTGGATGTATAAAATAAAAATCTCATCAAAGCGCAGTCAAAAACTCTGCAAAATAATTCTACAAACACTAGAGTTTATAGCAAGAAGAGTCCTTGTGTTTGAAATGAATCAGTCTCCCCTCCTCTAGGGAAGTTTAATGGAATTAAATCTCCTCTGTTCCCATTTAGAAGCTCATACATAATCATAGCATATTATAATAGAGACAGAAAATACAATATTGCAAAGACAGAGCTGGTATATAATGCAATTTATTTCCACGAGTAATAAATTGCCTCCTAGGCTATGGAAGAAAGATATTACAATAGAGGCTAAGAGGAAACTAATGTCTTTTCTCAAAACATTGCAACTGCTTTACCATCCTTGTGAGTTTCTTGAGAACCAAATTAAGATAACAGAGTTGTGTAATTTCTCCAAGTGGTAAATTCATCAAGCTCTGCTGATGTAAAGATGAGAGGTGGCATTTCTCGACAACATATGACAAAATCGCCAATGGAAATACACTTTTAAAATGTTATTATTATGTTTTTATAAGCCTAAGAAGTATTTTAGAATCTAAGAAATATCTTCATCTAAATTTCTAGGGGAATGACATGTTTATTATAATTTTGATTATTTTTAAAAGAATTTTATTGATAATGTATGTGTAACATAAAATGTACCATTTTAACTTTACAATTCAATGGCATTAATTGTATTTACAATGTTGTGCTACCATCACCACCATCTGTCACCAAAAAGTTTTCATTACCCCAAATAGAAACTCTGTACCCATTAAGTATTAAATTTTATCTTTAATAATCATAAAGTTGACAAAAAAGTTTAGCCAAGACAATAAATCAGTTCAAAACCTAAAGAACATCAGGCTAAAACTTTTGAATGTATTTTATATGCTCATTATGGCAATATTGGGAAAGTTCTAGCTTGGAATCAAAATGGCCTGTTCTAACTCTGTCACTTTGTACCAGTATGAACTCTGAGAGTTTAGCTAACTTAAAGTCTTGATTTCATGGGGAAATTAGTATATGCTTCATATGAGTTTTGCATGAATAAATAAAGATACTGCTTGCCTAACAAGCAAAGGGAGCAGCAGACACAAATTAAACACCAGATAAATGATTCTCTTCCCCACCCACTCTTTTCCTGGGCTTTGTTTTTATGAGACTGAATGTTAATCTAACTCTATAAGAGTCTTGTAAATAGACTCCCAATTCAATATGGTGATCTAAACTCAGGTAATGCCATCCCCTTGCTCAAAATGATTATAACAAATTAGAGACATCAAAAAAGACAAATAAATTGAGGGAGATACAGTATATATAAAACAGGATAAAAATAGGCAAAAATAACCATAAAAGGAAGGAAAAGATGGGTAAATTATCGTGATAGAAATAAGTAGAAATATCATTGACTTAATGCAACAAAATTTATTTTGTGGTCATGCAAGGTTTGCAGTAGCTTTCAGAACCCGCTGGGTTCACTCTCTGTCCTCCATGTGGCAGATGATTATTCTGTAATGCTTTGATCTTGTGCCAGCTTGGTATCTCTTTGCACTTTCCCAATTACAATGGCAGCAGAAGTAAACTTAGGAAATCACTTACTGGTTCATAAACACTTCCATTCAGAACTGGCACATGTTCCCTTCTGTCATGTTTCATTCACCGGAGAATGTTACAAAGCCCCGTCTGTCTGAAAATAAACTACTGCTACACGCAATAAGGACAAAACAGAGAAACAAAATGTTGATGGAGGAGAAAAAAAAGAGTCCCTGAAGCAACATATATCTTTATCACATTTTTATAAAATTTTAAAAATAATTGAAAAATATATAATATTTAAACACATTTATAAAGGATGAAACTATATATTTAAAAAAAGAATGGTAAAACTGCAATTCACAGTAATAGTTATCTCTGTGGATGGAGCAAGAGAGTGGGAAAGGGACGTTACATACAGTTTGATAGGAGTTGTTGGAGCTGTTTCAGTCCTTAAGCCTTGGCCCACCAATCACCAGGCCTTGAAGGAAAGTTGACAATTCCAAGAAGAACAACCAAGGTCACCAAGAATAACTCATTCAACAGGAAATTGAGATAATTCAGAAAAGAACATTCTTAGAAATTCAAAATTTCTTCAGACATGTTTGGGAAACTACTGCTTCCATAAAACAAGGAGAGACTGCTCAAAAAGGAACAAAGAACAAGAAAATATTCTTGGTATTTAAATTATGATATATGAATTTAAAATAAAATCATTAGTAGGGCTGAAATATAAAAAGCTCCCAGACTATAAAGCAGAAAAGTTAAGGCAATGAAAGATGTGAGATAAATGATAAATATTAAGACCAATGGAAAACTCAATCCAAAACGTTCAAAACTATTTACAATAAAGTACAGATACAGAGGATTGAGAAATTTTTCTAGGGTGAAAGAATAGAATTCATCAAACTTTTCCAGGAGATAGTAGATAGATAGATAAATTGATAGATAAATAGATAGATCGAAAGAAAGAAAGAAATACAAACACATACATGCATATAATATATATCCATATCTCCATAGTTTGCCAGGACTGCTATAACAAATACCACGCACTGGTTGGTGTAAACAACAAGAATTTTTTATTTCATGGTTTTAGAGGTTGGAAATTCATAATCCAAGTGTTGGCAAGGTCAGCTTTCTCTAAAGCGTTCCAGTGATAGGTTTTTGGCAATCATCTGTCACATGGCAATCTCTCTCTGTCTTTTTCTTTTTGTATCCTTCTATGGTTCCTGTTCCTATGTCCAATTTCCTTTTCTTACAGGGATTTCAGCCAAATTGAATTAAGGTCCACCTTGTTTCAGTTTGGCCTCATCTTAACTAATATCATGGGACGAAGGTCCCATTTAAAAAATGGGTTTGTATCTAGGGCACCAGGGGTTAGGACTTGAATATCTTCAGCTTCAGCAAGTCTCTAAAATATTTACTGAATAAGGCAGGGTCTAAACACCTCAAAGGAAACAATCTAAATCTGCCTTGATTTGGGTACCCCCAAAATCAGATCCTACGCTAAGTACTTGGGTACAGTAGCTAATTAGGAAGGTGTTCCCACAAAGAACAAGTATGGAGAAAAAACTAACACTATGGAAATCACAATGAGACACCTTTTAAAATGAAATTTAAGTGCTGATGGCAAACTAGCATCAGTCAATAAGAAATGAAACAAGGGACTGGCAAGCAGTTTTATTCATTCATATAATAAAAGGTGTCAAAACAAAATATGCTGCTGGAAAATGAGATACTCTCTCCTACTCTCCCCATCATAATTGGTCCACTTTAGCAGCCACATTGGGGAAGGGAATGAGTATGATTTTAGTGGTTATGTTAATTTCTATAAAATAAATCAGGCTCCTAAATCAGCAAGCTTTGTCATCCTTTGCATGAATTTAGAATATAATTGAAACCTATTTCTCTCCCAATGTGATCTAGGTTAAAAAGCAATAACCCACAGGAAATATATGACCCGTTTCATAAAATGACATTCTGGGATTTCATACTCTAGAGTTATTAGACAGGCAGAAGATCTGCATTTTTAACACCACCATTAATGCTCAGTGATTGAGCCATAAGGAAGGCAAGTTGAAATGGCTGATCGTGACTCCGTGGGAGAAGCAATGAGGACAATAGAAGATGGGAGATTTGGGGAGTTTTACAGAAAAGAGGTACAGGGGTCTCACCTATCCCACCACCAAGTATCCTTGACTATTTGCAGGAGTTTGAAAAAGGCAGAAATTATGAAGCATAAGAAAGTTTCCTAGCTTTGCTTACTCCTGATCCCAGTAGTGTGCAATTTGTTGGGAACATAGAGCGATCGCTGATGGTGTTTTCCTTCTAAGCCAGCAACATAGACCTCCTCAGAAGGTTCACTTAGTAATGGCATATGAAGGGAGTACCTGAAGGCCTGGTCTCTGGTCCTGCTGGTTTAATATTCCAGG
This sequence comes from Tolypeutes matacus, assembly GCA_026826555.1. Taxonomy (NCBI): domain Eukaryota; kingdom Metazoa; phylum Chordata; class Mammalia; order Cingulata; family Chlamyphoridae; genus Tolypeutes; species Tolypeutes matacus. The sequence goes on along the minus strand of JAKSZT010054091.1, from coordinate 513,436 downwards.
GTACTTTCCAAAGAATGACTGGTGACTTTATTTTTATTTTATTTTATTTATTCATTCATTTATTTTAAAGATACTTAGATAACATAAATATTACACAAAAAATATAGGAATTCCCATACGCCCCACCTCTTATACCTCCCACAATCTCCCACTTAAATATCCTTCATTAATGTGGCACATTAATTGCAATTGATAAACACATCCTGGGGCTGTGCCATTAAGCACGGACCATAGTTCACATTGTAGACCACATTATCTCCCACACGGTTCTGCATGTTATATGATGATATAAAATGGCCTATATCTGTCGTTGCAATGTCACTCAGGACAATTCCCAAGTCCCCAAAAAACCTCCGTATTACAACTGCTTTTCCCTCTCCCTGCCCCCAGAGCCTCCAGTGGCCACTGGCTCCACATCAATGTTGTAATTTCTTCTATTGCTTTAATCACAATATGTCTATAGTAGAATACAAGTAAGACCACTCTTGTCCATAGCTCTTTCCCCCATTCTGGGGAGTCTGGGATGGTGATGTCCACTCTACCTCCAATTGAGAGGGGGCTTATATCCCATGGGGAAGATGGATGGGATTATCCTGCCTGCAACTGTAGACACTCTCCATTCCCTGGGACTTTAATAAGGTTCTGTTTAAAGAATGAATTCTCGTTCGATTGGGCTGAAAGGCAATGGAAAATGAAGGTGACATGCATTGCTTCATTTATTTGGGGGTTCTCTGCAGAGGTGGGTTTTATGAAGATTGGACTATTAGAATATTTTAGCTGGAAGGGAACATAGAGCTCACCTAATTCATATTAATCACAATCTGAAAATAAAGTACAACCCCAAACTATTCCTAGCTAAAAGGAGCAATTCATATCACCCTTCCACAATCTCAGAAAGAAATGGCATTCATGGCTCCAAGTATTCCTGCTGAATTGTACTGAGGAAGCTCTAGGATTGACTGCTCAAAAGTCTGATGCCAGTAGCTATGCCTCACCTGTGCTGTTCTTGACACAGCTGCTGGGATAACCAATCCTTGAGTGTCAGGCCTGGGGTCAGGTGTTTTACTGGATAGGGCTCAAGAACATTCCATTAATCCAGTCCACTTCAAGTTTTGGTGAATCCCATGGGAAAAAGTAATAGTGAGAAAGATTGGAATCCACTTCTGTATTTGTGGTGGAAGTGAGGATAAGGGCTCCTACTACTTTTGTTGTTGTTGCCACTAAAGGATAGTTAGAAACCATATAGTGCACTTTATTTCGTTGCCACATTAATTTTTGCAGAGACCTATGAGGTATAAAGTATGTGTGCTGTTTAAGAGATGAATATATTAGAAGTCCCCATGAATAGGCAAAGTGGTAAATGAGTTTTTTGGGTTTTTTAAAATTATTTTATTTTATTTTTTAGGAGGTACTGCGGATTAACCCAGGACCTTGTACAAGTGAAGTGGGTCCTCAACCAATGAGCTACACCTGCTCCCTTGGAAATGTATTTTTTAATGTAAACTTTATTTCGCCTTCAAAAAATAAAATACAAACAGAAGGAAGTTTAACAAATTATGGAAGCATTACTATGAAAATTCTGTCCAACACATTTATCTCATTTAATCCTAAAAACAAACTCCATTGTTTCTCCAGTGTTCAGAAACATACATAAATGAGCACAGATTGGTGAAATGACATAACCAAGTTCTCCTTGTTAATGAAGAAAATGAAAAAAAATATGGTTGACCCATGATACTTTCTTTTTTTTCTTGAGGTTCCGGGGTTGGTAATTGAACCCATTGAATCTGGAACCTCATATGTGGGAAGCAGGTGCTCAACCACGGAGCCACATCAGCTCCCTTGAGTTGTTTTTTTTGTTTTTGTTTTTTAATTTATTGAAGTATATCACTCATACATAAACATACATAAACAATAAGTGCATAGAAATTGTTGTGAACTTACAAAACAAACATACATAACATCATTCAGGGCTCTAATACTTCAACCTACCACCAATACCTTGCATTGATGTGAAACATTTTTAACTAATGATGAAAAAGCATCTTCAAAATATTACTACTAATCAAAGTATCTTACATTTGGTGTATTTTCCCCCAACCCACTCTATTATTATTGTTGTCAAATCATTTATACTTGGACAGACATAAACAATAAATGTATAGTAAAAGTTGTGAACTTACAAAGCAAACATGCTTAACATCATACAGGGGTCCCATACATCAACCTACCACCAACATTTTTCATTGTTGTTAGACATTTGTAACAAATTATGAAAGAATATCATGAAAATCTTGCTATTAACTATAGTCCATGTCTTACATTTGGTGTATTTTCCCCAACCCACCCTATCATTATTTTTTAAATATATTTTTATTACAGAAGTTGTGAACTTACAAAACAATCATGCACATGTGCAGAATTCCCATACAACAACCCTCTATCAACACACCACACCATGGTGAAACATTTGTTATAGATTATGAGATTATATCCTCAGACTATTACCACTAACCATGGTCCATAGCATACATTTGGCACACTTTTTCCATATTCTCCCATTATCAATGAGTACATCTTTGGCATAGATGCACGAATATTACAGTATTGCTGTTAACCACAGTCCATACATCACTCTAGTTGTATTTTTCCCATCCTTCTTCACATTCCCATAACCCTACAATAGTGATGGACATTCATTCTAATTTACAGAAGGACATTCCTGCATTTGTATTATTAGTCACAATTCTCATCCACCTCTGGGTTCACTGTGTTATTCAGTTCCTAGATTATTCTCCAGCTTTCTTTCAATTGACATGTACATATCTAGACTACTCTTTCTAGCTACATTCCCATTTATAAACCAGCTGTTACTTACTATAATGTGTTATCATCAAATCTATAAATTTCCGTGCTTTTACAATAAAGTTAATTAAAACTTCTATATACATTAAACATCAGTAGTCCATCTCAGTCCTCTTATCTCCTTTAAGAATCCCCCACATATCACCAGGTCTTGAAGACGTTTTCCTACATTTTCTTCTAGAAGGTTTATGGTTCTTGCTTTTATATTTAGGTTTTTTATCCATTTTGATTAATTTTTGTATAAGGTGTGAAAGTGTGGCCCTCTTTCTTTCTTTTGGCTATGGATATCCTCTTCTCCCAGCACCATTTTTTGAATGGACTATTCTGCCCTAGCTGGATGGGTTTGACAGGCTTGTCAAAAATCCCTTGACCATAGATGTGAGGGTCTGTTTCTGAACCATCAATTCAATTCCATTGGTCTCTGTGTCTGTCTTTTTACCAGTACCATGCAGTTTCTACCACTGTAGCTAGGTAACATGATTTAAAGTCCAAAGTGAGAGTCCTCCAACTTTACTTTTCCTTTTTAAGATGTTTCTGGCTATTCAGAACCCCTTACCCTTCCAAAATAATTTGATAATTGTGTTTTCCATTTATTTAAAAATGCTGGTGGAATTTTTATTGGGATTGCATTGAATCTGTATATCAATTTGGGTAGATTTGACATTTTAATGATATTTAGCCTTCCAATATGTAAGCATGGAATGTTCTTCCAATTATTTAGATCTTTTTAAATTTCTTTTAACAATGCATTGTAATTTTCTGAATACAGATGCTTTACATCTTTAGTTAAGTTTATTCCTAAATATTTGATTCTTTTAATCACTATTGTAAATGGAATTTTTTTCCTGACTACCTCCTTAGATTGCACATTACTCATGTCTTTTAAAGTCTATTTCATCTGATGTAAGTATAGCTACTCAGGATTTTTTGTTTATTTGTTTGTTTACTGCATGTGTGGAATATATTTTTTCCAGCATTTAACTTTCAACCTATTGGTATCTTGGGTCTAAGGTGAGTCTCTTGCAGAGAGCATTGGGGAGTTTAATCCATTAATATTCAATGTTATTACTGAAAAGGCAGTTCTTATTTCACCCATTTTGACTTTTGGGTTTTATCTGTCATATTTTCACCACTCTTTTGAGACTTTAGTTAGTTTTACTGATATAATATTCATTTCTAGACTCTCTTCCGAGCCTCTCTCTCACATCTTTCCTATCAGACTGTAGCACACCCTTTAGTATTTCCTGAAAAGTCAGTCTCTTGGTTACAAACTCTTTCAGTTTCTGTTCATCTGTTCATAGCTTCCAGTTTCTTGGTATGGATTGTAATTTTTTTTTGGTGTCTTGGTATCTGTCTTACTAGATGTATTTATTCTGGGTGTAGTTTCTCTCTTTAGCTTAGGGCTTTCTTGCCCTTTCTCCCTTGGTGATTGTGTAGGAGCTGAGGATGTAGTTGTTGCTATAAGCTGTGGAGGCTCAAGCTGTCTGCATTGCGCCAGGGACCAATGAAGCTTCTCCCACCTTTCTCCTTTGCCAGGGGTATGGACAGAGCCACAACTGTGTGTAATAATCCAAGTTGTGCAGGCTTAGACTGTAGTTTCCCAGAGAGACTGATGAAGCTTCACACCCCTTCCTCCCCTGCCTGGGACAGAGATCGAACTGCAGGTGCTGGACAGCAATCTATGCCTTGTGGGTCCAAAATGACCACAGTTGCCATGGTAGACTTCTGACTATTCAGTCTGTGCCACCTGAATGTACCTGCAGTTACCCAGAGAGGCTGATGCAGGTCTCACCAGCTTTCTCCCTGCCAGAGGTGGGTCTGAAGTACAATCTGGGTGGAAAGAAGCTGGTCTTTACTGTCAGTGTGATTTTTTAAATCAGCCCAGCTTCCCTTCATGCAGGGGGTGGAGTCAAAATGGCAGCTACTGGCCTCTTTCCAACTTGAACAGGTTGAAACTTCAGCTGTTCTTAGGGTTATACTTTAGCCCATTGAATTTACTAATCAGTAGGTCAAGTCAGTGGCCAGCCATCTCTTCCTCCCGTTTTTGAGAAATGGAGTTTCCAACTCCAGCCACAGAACAGCTCCTGCAGTGGCTTGCCTGGCCAGAGTATGAGGATCACCAATCTCTGAGGCATGACCTCTATTTTCCCCCCAGCTTCTTCCCTGACAGAGATGGGTGTGGGGCTTAGGCTACAGCTGCAGTCTGATCTGGATGAAAAGAGCTTGTACAAAGTTGTGAAGTGTAGAGTGGCACATGGTTAATAAGGGAAGTTGAAATACCCAGAGAGTTAAGTATGAAAATAAGGTGGTCCCCCCTGCCCTTACCCACTTCACCCTGGGTACACAGGCAACTTACTCAGAGTGGGAATTTCCTAAAGTCCTTAGGAATGAGAAACCACAGCCTTATTGCAACCCCCGCCGCCTCCTCCCTGCCCATGTTATCAGAAATTTGGCCAGAAAATATATTCATATCTTCCTGAAAATCAGGGTAAAGCTGGCTATGGAAATTGATCTACTTCTCCCCTTGTATATGTAGAGTAATTTCAAATGTAACTTCTTGGTCAACTCAAGGGGAAAGGGGGACACTCTGCAATTCCTATCCCAGATCTGCTAATGACCATCCCAGCCACCCAGGGCCATACCAGAAAATCCAGGAAGTAAGAAAACCCTTCTCTTTCTGGTTCCACTTTAGGGCTGGACTTGAGATGATATGTATGAGCTTTTGAAGGCCTGGGGGGAGCAGTGACCATTAAGCATTGAAGGTGGGTGCAGAGACCCAGGTGTGATGAAGGCTTGCCCACATTATTTGTCCCTTAAATGCCAGGGCACTGCCCTGGGGCGCAGGGGGCTCAGCAGCCTGCCCATGCTCCTCCAGCTCCCACAGGATTTCCTTCCTCAGTATCTCCAGGCCTGGGCCAGGCACATGTGTAGCTCCTCGGCTAAAGGCACCACCAACTCCTTCTCCAGGGGACCATAGCATTGCCATTAGAGGCAGTGAAAGGCAGGCGTGGGTTCCACTTCATCCCTGTAGTATCACATTGTAGCTACAGCTTGCTCTTTCTCTTTCCCATGTCACATCCATCTTCCTCCCATCATTGGACACAGAGGTAAAGGCTTTTCATAGACTTCTCCACCAGCTCCCACAATTGCATATTGTGTAATCCCTGTAATGGGCCATTTCAGTAATGGTGCATCTTCTCATGTCAGACCTTATCTGACACGTTGCGATTATTATGGCATATGAGGGTCTTCCATTCCACAGTTGTCACTTCTGTTTTTTTTTTTTTTTTTAATAGTTATTACTTCATGTGATTGAATAAAAGGAATAATACTCAGCCAACTTTCCAGAGGATCTGGAACATCTACATTTGGCATTTCATGGACCACATTGCTGAATATCTTATAGGCTGTAATGGCTGTTTACCATATGCCTTGTATTCTATAGATTCAAACTTACTGAAAAGAAGAATGGCCCTATCAATAAAGAATTACATCAAAGAACTGAGTGCATTGCATTTCTATCCCAGCCTACCACTTGGCTCCAATCCCACACTCTGCTAAGTCCCTGTAGCCCTCACATGCTTGGTGAGACATGCTCTACCAGAAAGTCCTCCCTTGTCATTTCACATGGTGAAAGTCTGTGGCCTTCCCAGCTCTCCCAGCTCTTTGGTGGCCCCAGTGGCCTCAGGAGGCCCACATTCAAGAGGTCTTTGTGATCAATGTCTGAATACTTTCTTGCTTCCAAATCACTTTCTGAGACAGCCAAAAATCACTAGCTTTGTTATCAGTGTCTATTTATTGATATATAAGTTAGCTTTTGCTGAACCCCAAACCACCCCAAAATTTAGTGGCTTAAAAAAATAGCTATCTTCTCTTTTGACTCAAGATTCGGTGAACCGCCAATCTGGGTTAGAGTGAGCTGGGCAGTTATTGGTGGTCTTGACTAAGATGACAAATGCATCTGTGGCCAGCATCTGGTCAACTGGACAGCTCGGTTTTTGGCAGTTGGCTGCTATTGGCTGTTGGGGGTGACAGGGACACATTATCTTCCATTGTCTAACAGGCTTATCTAGCTTCTTCACATGGTGGCAGTGACAGGGGTCCTGATAGCAGCAAGATAGGGTGAATCCCAATGCACAAGCACTTTTCAACTCTCAATAGTAATACTTGCTATTGCCCATTGGCAAAGCAAGTTGTATGACCAAACCAGAGCCAGCTGAGTTTGAGACTGCCATAGGATATGGACACAGAATGGCATGGAAAATCAGGAGTCACTGCTGCATCAATCTACCACATTTTATTATACTGGCTACCATTGCTTCCACCACTCTGAATAACCCTTCAACACCTCCTTCTGTCCATACCATAACTGCTAACCAGCCTCCCAATCTCCATCACATCCTCTCATTCATTCCCCATTATTCTATTAGAGTGGCAAAAAGGTCAGTCTGATCCAATTTTTGCCCAGCTTAAAATGTACAGAGCATTTCCTGCCCTTTCCCAAGCAACATATATAAATTTTTTTATGTCCCTTACCAACATTTCTAGTATAAACCCCAGACTTCCCCACTGCTGCTCCCCAACACAGACACATGCACACAATTTCACACACACAACACACACACACACATCTCACACACACATACATCACATCATGTATATCAATGTCTGAGGAACAGTGGGTGTATTTTACCCCCAGGATATTCTCTACCTGGAAAGTTACGTGGACATTCAGCCTCACCCAGAGGTGGCAGAGGCATCAAAGTGTGAGCTACAGACATTTAAACAGGGACATCTGGAGGAGCATTCAAATTTGAAAGTAAGTAGTGGCCCAAAAACAGCAGATTTCTCAGAAAGGGGAATGGTAGAACACCAAAGTAGGATAGCCCACACTGGGGGTCACACATAGACTACAATGTCTTAACAGCCAACAGCTGTCTGCATGGTTTGGAAAGACCATACTCATAGCCCTGAGTCAAGAGTAATACCCTGAATTAATCTAATTCATCTCGCCTGATGTGTGAACCCTGGCAAAACATAAACCTAGGCATCCATGGGACAATAGCACATCTTCTTGAAAACTGTGACTTCTGGGATATGAGTAAGTCTAATGAAGTTGCAAACTCTTTTTTCTGACACTTGCTTCTCCTATGGTATCCACATGGATAAATTCATAGATGAAATAAATAAGAATAAGGTGTGTAGCTTAAGACATGAGAAATAAAATAAATAAATAATTTTTGGGAGAGCAGGAAAAGGAAATCATAATAATGTCAAAATGAATGATAGTAGAATCCATAAAGTTCTTACAGTCTAATTCTTTGGAGAAACCACTGGCAAATATCATCAAGAAAAAATGGGAAACATACAAAAAAGCAAAACCAGAAAGGATGACACTTAGTAAGAATATTGAGAAGATAATAATCATAACTTTTATCCAAATAAAATGTAAAATCTTGATTAAATGATTTCTTCCTTAGGAAAATACCAGTTAATACGACTAATAAAAAAAAAAATAGTAGCTGTTCTGGAAAGATGGTAATTTTAAGCTCATCACTGCCTTCCTCAGTCTCTCAATTCCATTTTTTCTGGAATTTGTTAGGGAGAGAATAGGTGTGGGGATTTGTTCTTGAGAGAGGACTCAAGTCCTGAAGGACTGTAACAGAAATTAAGGCTGTTCTTTTGCTTTCTATTGGTTAAAGCTCATACAAGGCCAGCCCAGATTCAAACAGAGGGGACCATATGTAGGTGTGAATACCCAGGGGTTTGGTTCACTGAGAGTTGCCCATGTAACTTACAGCCATTTTGGGGCTATTAATGTGGCTAATTTCCTAAGATAGCTTGAGCAGAAGAAGACTAATAATATCTTCAGGAAGAAGTTGTTAAGTGCCCCTTTGAAGCCCTTCTGATCTTGATGACCATGGGAGAAGAGCAGAATTTGAGGGTGGGCTAAATTGTGCTCAATCCCTCTGGCTGGAAGAAGAACATGGTTTGCACTTGTGAGCAGAGAAACAATTCAGGCCCTATAATGAGGATAATGATTTGCCAGCTTGTTCCCTGAGCATCCATAAGGACAGAAACTGATATACTTTCTCTTGCTGTTGGGTTTGTTCCTGCTCCAGAGTCTCTAAAAGCCTGATGGATCTGGCTGATGAGGGAACATTCCAGAATAAGTAGGCAAAACAGAGCTTCAACTCACTCAGGGAAATTGGGGATGTGAAAGAAAAGCTCAAGATGAATAACTTGTTGGCTCCTACCAAACTGGTAGAAGAGAAGAGCAACAAGAGAATTTAAAAGAAAGAAAGGGAGTGGTCAGTGGAATTGTTTTGCATTATCTCACAGGGATGGACACAGGACATGGTAAATATCATCAAAATTTATAAAAGTGTACGGTCTAAAATGTAAGCCATAGTGTAAACCATTGACCATGTTTAGTAGCTATGTTTCACTATTTGTGTATTAGTTATAACAAAGCAACCATCCACATGTAAAAAGGCATTAATATGGGGGCAGGGAGGAAAGGGAGGAGGATGTTGGGTATATGAGAGTCTCCTGTATTCTGTGTGTGACTTTGCTGTGACCTAAAATTTCTTTGAGAACAAAATGAAAAATAATGAGACACTGAGGGATGAGTGGGAGAAGGTGCCACGGTACAGACAGGGCACCAGATATTGCAGTGATGCAAGGCAAAATATTAAAAAAAATTTTTTTTAACTATTTTTCATTTTTTAAATATCTCAACATTTTAATTTAATTTTAGTTTTAGTTTTTTAAGTTTTTTATTTATATAAGATAAATCTTTTATATTTAAACTTATCATTATTATTTCATTTTCCTATTAATTGTATTCAGCTATTGTAATGGCTTCACCTCTGAAGAAGATTTGGATCACAGAAAGGTTACAACAGGGGCAGGGGAGGATCATTGGTGTTTAGGATAATGTACAGTGATTATTATTATTATTATTTTTTTATGTATTATAATACTCAGGTTTATTCTAAAGTAGCTCCTGACAGGTAGCAAATAGGTTAGTTTTAAGTTTTTCAATGGGAAATGTGCTGGGGAAAAAATCTATCTTAAAGTTTATTGTTACATTATATATATATTCAATATGATCTGGGGAGCAGATGTAGCTCAGCGGGTGAGTGCCTGTTTCCCACGTACAAGGTCCCAGGTTCAACCCCCAGTACCTCCTAAAAAAAAAAAAAAAAAAAAAAAAAAAAAAAAAAAAACAAA
>JAKSZT010054091.1:388147-503235 GCA_026826555.1 Tolypeutes matacus | reverse complement strand
AAAAAAAAAAAAAAAAAAAAAAAAAAAAAAAAAAAATCCAAGTAGACTGCTATACTGATTGCTTATATGCCACTAACAATTTACTCAATTGTGCTTATCCATACTAGATAAAAGACATCGGAGATAAATGTCTTTCCAAGGGGTTGTCTAGTCTGTTACTAATTGGAAACCACTTCACCAGCGCTATCCAAAATGCATTACCTGTGCTGCACAACAAATTGTTCAACAAAAGTTCAGATATCTTAAGCTGGAAGTAGAAATTTGGTAATAATCAGGGCAAGGTATGACAGCACTAAAAATATGTACAGTGGGACAGGTTAAGATAAGAAAGGGGGAAGCAGATGTGACTCAAGCAACTGGGATCTTGTCTACCATACAGGAGGTCCAAGGTTTGTAAGTCTTACCTGTCCTATTTAGGACAGTCTTTTTGTATTTAAAAAAAAAAAAAAAAAAGCCTCAAGTTAAAGATGAATTTTATTGCATCTTTAAAATACCACAAATAGGTCTGACATCTTGTTGTTTTTCCCACTGCTGCATAACTCTTAGATTTTATTCATCAGCCTGCTGAACTGTTCCTTTTTCAGAGACATAGATACCATCCAAATTTTTTCTTATATCCTTGTTTTTAACTGTTGTGGCTTGTTGAATCAAAGCAGCTGAATTTGATACAAGTTCAATATCATTTCCTTCAAGAATTAACTCATCTTTCTGGGCTTGAGATAACGAACAAGCAACACCTGCCCTCATCCGAACCCTGCGAATGTATTTTTCACCCAAAAAATTTCGGATTTCAACCAGAGACCCATTCTCCTGAATAACAACGTTCATGGGGAAATGAGCATACACAGACCTCATCTTGTAACGGAAGCCCAGTGTAACACCCTTGATCATGTTCTGTACATGACTACAGATGGTGCGAACTGTAGCCAGTTCCTTTCTATTTCCCCACCATTTGTCAACCCGAAGCCTCTTCTTTTGCTTCCCAAGTAGGCTGAGTTCCACATTGATGTGATTGAAGTCCCTTCGCAAGGTTCCTCTGGGGCCCTTTACAATAACTGTGCGTCCCTTCAGCGTGATGTCGACATTTTCTGGAATGTCGACAGTCTGGTTGCTGAGAATGGTCTTCATTCTCATGGTAGATGCGGCAAAGAGAGAACGCGTTTCGTCATCACGTTCTTGTAGCCCGTTAAGGGAACTGCGTATTCAGTGATTATTTTTTAATTACTTTAATTTTCCCTTTAACATTATAAACAGGGAATGGAATTCATTTTGTAGTGCTCTCACCAACTCAAAGATCCAATTAAAATTGAAAGGGGACATTAATATTTCTTTGGGCTCAGTTAAATCTTTCATTTGGTAAGTCAGAGCTGAGTGCAGAAACATGGGCTAGCCTAGAACCTATTGTCCAGGGGTTATTTCAATGCAGCCTCCAGCTGCCTGTTTCTGGAGAAACATCATGAATTTGATCTCCTGCTATATTGTGATTCCAGAAATGCTTCTGATATCTGGAATAGCCAGGACTCAGTCCAATGGCTATGACCAGACACATTTTCTCAAGCCAAAAGGTAATTAAAGTCCTTGTTATTTCATCACAGTCTATTTTTTTTTTAAATATATGTCACTTAACAAAAGAATTACTAAATTATCTCCAAAGAGGAATGTGCAATTTGACAAATATTTTTAAATGTGAAATTCAATATTTATTCCAGAGTTCCTGGTCCACTAGGATCATGATGGTCCAATGTGGGGGAAGTCTTCTGTATGCCCCCTGCCTTCCCAGCTTCTGGCCCTTCCACCCTTGGCTCAACATGCCCCATCATACTGCCTTTCACACTAATGCCAGAGGAGTTCACATTTTGAAAGTGTGAACCTGATGACCTCTCTCTCCTGCTTAAAATCTCCAGCATCTTTCAATGGCCTTCAAGATGAGTTGAGAAGGCTTGATGCTCAAGCAGCGCCCAGGCCCCCGAGAACTCCTGCTGTGGGCAACTTCAGCCTTCCCTGCATACCCACCAGGTCACCTCACACCCACTTCTGTGTCTGTGGAGACCTTCCTCCCCTTTCCACATGGCCAACCACCCATCTATCACGCCAGAACAAAGTTTCTCAACTTCAAACCTATTGACATTTTTGGCTAGATAATTCTTTATCTTAGGGGTCTGCCCTGTGCATTGTAAGCCTCAACCCACTAGCTGCCAGCCACATGCTTTTAGTCATGACAAGCAAAAATGTCTCCAGACATTGCAGAAGGTACCCTGGGAACAAAATTTCCCCCACAGAACATTCCACCAAGAACCACTGAGCTGGGGTTAGATGACTCCTCCCCTGGAAAGCTCTTCCTGACTTCCTCACCTGTGCACCAGCTACCATATTGCTGCCTTGTAATTGTGTCTTCATTCATTCACCTCCTCCCAGCAAAGCTCAAGGCATGTGACAGACACATAGTAACTAATGTTATTGGATGAATGAGTAGATGGATGGACAGACATGGATGATGGAATGACAGATAGATGTGTAAGTGAATGCATGTCTGACTTCTGGAATTAAAGATAGCAGTACTTGTAGGTGACAGTTCCAGCCTCCAGGAAGTTTCCTCTCAGGCACAAAGCAGAGGCAATTGGTCGCTCAGGTAGAAAGCATGAAATGAGGGAGGGAGAAGTATAAGCCTCAGGCAAAGTTTCCCAGGATAAAAGAGGAAACACTTGTTTTCCTCAGGATAAAGTTCAGACCATCTCCAGAAGAAGATCTGTGCTTTAAAATGATACCAGCCTCTTAAACCTTATTTTAATTTAGCAAAGGTGTTATTTGTATTTTAAGTATCTATCAACTTCCCCCAATGGATAGAATAATTTCACAAAGTGTAGAAGGAAACTTGAATTCTCTACATAATGTAAAACCTTTAACCTTGACCTGGAGAACAGATCAGCCCTTCTACTGTTGCCCTTCTCAAGAGCCCAGCAGAGACCTCGTTAAAGGCAGTGGACCTGGAATTGGACTCACAGATCTCCAGAGCTGTTGCAAGAGAACCTGGTGGGGAGAGCAGTATGGCATCTTTGTGCAATGTGGATAGTGACTCATGTTGGAAGATTCCCAGTATCTCCATGCTCCCAAACATTAAGGAAACAGTATTTGTTCCTCTTGGTCAAAAATGTATTTTAAAGGATCCTTGATATGTATCATTTACCTTGCCCTCAAATCATCAATAGCTTTTTAATTTCTGGGAAACTCGGGTCCAAATCTATTAGCTTAAGTTTCACGGCCCCCTTTAATTCCTCACCATCTACTTTCCACTTTTATAGCCATCAATTTCCTCTACATATATAAATTAGCTTGGGCCTTTTAATTTTGCAATTTGCAAAGATTCATCCCTTGATTGTCTTCTTTCTTCTACATCTTTTCATTACCTTATTGATCTCATCTAGTCTTATGGTTGCAAATACCATTTGTTTATTGCCTTTAAACATATAACTCCAGCTTGACTCATCCTCATATTTCCCAACTATCTATTCAGTGTCTCTCTTTTGATATCTATGAGACCATATCCAAAACTAGTCTCCCAGGAGACCTCAGAAAAACTACCCTTCCCACAGTGTCCTCCGCTTTGGTGAACAGCAGCTCTCTGTTTAAGAATCCTGCTGTTGGTATGTAGAATGTTTAATAAGGGGGATTATAAATGTGGGGAAATGGATAGAGTTAATGGTTACACATTATAGTGAGTATAATCAACACTGCTGATTTATAAATGTGATTGTGGCTGAAAGGGGTAGTCTAAGGAGGTTAATGTCAATTTAAAGAAAGATAGAGGATAATCTAAGGACGGTTTAACAGTGATTTCAGTTGTGGATGGTGATGGTGGTTAATAGCCCAAACGCAAGAATGCTTCTCTATTACTAGGTGTTAAGAATATGCAGATAGATAGGAAAAATACAACTAATGTAACATATAGACTCTAGTTAATAGTAATAATGTAATATACTACAGCAATGACAAAGAAGGTACTATATTAATGTTAAGGGTCAATAATGAGGTGTATATGGGGGTAAAGGATTTTTCCTTTTGGAGGAATGAAAATGTTCTGAAATGGGTTGAGCTGATAACAGCACAGCTCTGTGATGAAACTTAGAGCCACTGAGTGTACACTTTGGATGGTTTGGACAAGCCAGGGGACTGTATAATACAGTGAACCCCATGAGGAATGATGGACTGTGGTTAACAGTACAAATATGAGAACTTTCTCTCATGAACCATAACAAATACATAATACTAATACATGGTTTTAATAATAGAATGGTTTATGGGAAAATACACCAAATATAAGCTGTGCACTATAGATAGGAGTAATATTAAGACAATGTTCTTTCATCATTTGTAACAAATGTGTCACAACAACGTAAGTTGTCAGTGGTGGGGCAATGGGAATCCAGTATGGTATGCACGATTGTTTTGTTAACTCACAACTTCTCAAATAAAATAAGAAATAAAAATAATAAAAAGAATCCTACTGCTAGAGCTTTTTCAGATGAATTTCTACACAGATAAATTAAAGTTCACTTGTATTACAAGGAGAAAATTTGTAGCTGCATTCTGCCATGAACCCATAATATCTGCTTAGAGACATAATGAAAGCATGTCATCATGCCCTTCCCTTGCTGTAATGCAGAGAGGATCTAAGGTTTAACTCAGGCCAGAGCTGCTAAATGAATCAGATTCCTTAAGAATAAGAGTGACCACTTAGGGTACTACTTGTCTGCCAACCCCTGTTCTAAGTGCTTTACACATATTAATTCATTTAATTCACACAGACATCTATGAGATAATTATTATTATTACCTTCTTTTTACTGATAAGGAAACTGAGGTACAAAGGGGGTCTGGAACTTTCTCAACAACTAGTTCATGGCACATCTGGGACTCAACTCAAGCCATCTGGTCCCAGGGACCATGTTCCTACCCCTTCCCTGCATGTTGTTGTCTTTCTGTGGAACCAGTCTTGGTTCTCTGCATCTCACTACATCTTTGTAGGCATGCCAACCATGGCATATAGTTTGGAGGGCCTCCAAGCAGGATCTGAACACTGATTGCACACATTCCTCACCAGGAATCAAGAAAATTGGTCAGTGTTTCCCAAACATACTGCCATGGGCAACTTGCTAACTGTTACACATTACAGAGCTCTTTGGTTCAATAGGTTTGGGGAACACAGAGGCAAATGAAGACAAATTAGGAGTACTGACTGCAAGGCATCTGGAAGCCTTTAACATGCTGATGTGCATCTACCACACAGGGAGAAAGGAATGGAGAGTTCAGTATTTCCCACACCAATTTGAAAGCAGAATACTTTTCTTTTTTAGAGGGACAACTCAAGGCAATTTTTCCATGAATCCGCTTTGAAAAACAGTGTGTTAAAGAAAATGGTCCTTTGGTCCAAGCTAGCTTCTTAAGAAATGGGGCTGTGTCTTTTCAACCTCCACCTCATGACTCCAGAGAAGCAAAAGTAAGGTTCTGAGGCAAAGCCAAGCTTTTGGACTCCAGAACCCATTAGATCAGTCTCTGTTTCTAATCTCCTTCCGTATTCCTCTCTGAAGTTAGAATTTTTTTTTTCTTACCCTGTCCGTGGCCATCTCCACTCAACCTACAGTTCTAGCATGGACCAGAAACATTTTCCACCATTCAAGTCCAGGTGGTCTTCATGGTGTAACCACAGTTGGAATTTGTCATCCTAGGAGTGCCTTTTGATAAGGGAAGAGATTGGGTTCTCAAAGGTAGGGAATCATGACATAACATGGAGGTACAGGATCTAAGTAAGGCAGACAAATCATGGTTAAAGCAAACTTTATAATTTTTCTAGCTCAGATTGTTCCACATACTTTTGAAAAATTCATTTTATTCATGACCAAAGCTATTCTCTTTCATCTTGTGTCTGAACTTTTAATCACCGTTTTCTAAGATGTTAGAAATGGACTGGACAGACTCTGTCTGAGATCACTGATCTGTAATTTCCTCATTTCTTTCAAGTAGATGGTGTACTAAAATTAGATACATAAATAAACTCTTTTTAATGAAGAGTGAAGAGAAGGATAATAAGGGAGAGAATATGTTTTGGGAAGGGAGGGAAGAAAAGATGGAAGGAGAGGGAAGACATCTTCCAGTCAAACCCTTATTACTTTGCAAAGCCTGTGGCCTGCCTCAGTCTCAGCCTCATCCTCACAAAGCAGATGAGCTCAAGTTGTGCCAGAAACACCCATGGACCACACACTTCTCATCAGGAGAGATAAGATGCTGTCTTTTCTAAGATACTGGATATCATAACTCAGTAGATGGATTTGAGGGCAAGCAGGAAGGAGAGGCTTTTGAATTTATAATGAGTGAGTCCTATGGAACTGTCTAAAGATGACTGGTTGCAGAAGTGTTTATGTCCAAAGCAATTTCTCTCTCTAAAGTTAACTCAACCAGCTGATCATCTAGGAGTAAGGATTTTATACCCCAGAATTTCCATCTTCCAAGCTGGCCATGTTCTTGCAAATATGATTATTTTAAATTTTGTAAATCTTATTGTGTTCTATTCCATTAGACTAAAGTCAAACTAACAAATCTGTTAGAGATAAGACCTTCTTATCTTAGGCTTTTGCAGAGAGAAAATGCCCTTAAACTTATTAAAAGCCTTTTTGTTTGATAGAAAGGATCTGATGAGTAAGTAAAATCATTAAATATTTTAAGGACCTTTTGTATGACTGAATAATATTTTGAAGCCACGTCTTTGATCTTTCTGAAGTGTAAACAAAGAAGTCTGCAATCATATCCTTGCCTTCATCTTTAGATCATATTTTCCTGTGAATTCCCTAGATTTGATCTATGTTGGGGAGATATGTCTGAATTTTAGTATCATTTGCCATCTGGAGAAGCTGGGAATCTTCAAAACCCAGCAAAACTTGGCTTCTTTTTATCCTTCCTTTAACTTTTATCTTTCCTCTTACATGTTACCATAAGCAGCAAGAAACGAACAGCACCTTCAACATTCTGACTGGAAATCTCCTTAGTTTGGTCACCCAGTTAATTTGGTGCATTTTCTACTTTCCACTTTACTGTAGGCTACAGTGTTGCTAAACTTTCTGTCATTACATGAAAGGATTCCCCTTTTTCTATTTCCTGATAAGATTTTCTTCACTTTCCTTTCAGCCCTCACAGAAAGCTTCCTAAAATCTAAAATTCTAATGACAGTCCTTACTATTTTAAAACTTTCTTCCAAAGTCATCCCCATTTTTGTTATGGCATCACCCTACTTCCAGGTACCAAAATCTCTGTTAGTTATATATTGCTATATAACAAATTGCCCCAAAATTGAGCAGCTTAAGAAAACAGATAGATACTGAGGATCAGAATCCAGGAATGGCATAGCTGAGTGTTTCTAGCACATGATCTCTCATAAGACTGCAACCCAGGATATTATAGTAGCACACAAATGGCATTTGCCAATTGCTTATATTTTAGTCAGCATTACATACCACAGATTTGGAATATCCTTCAGTCTTCTAACAATTGAAGGAGTTTGTCCAATAAATTGAATCCAAAATACTTCTGGATATTTAAGTGAGGGCATTTGTAGACTGGAATAGACAATACTTCCTGGAACATATTAGATAAATGCCTTCTCTCTTCTCCTGATGGAAAACCAACTTAGGCTACATAAGGAAAAAAAAAAAAAAAAAACTAAATAAGAATAATTTTCAGCTGGCCAGTCCATGCAGCATAGCAGTATACAAGTCTTTCAAATGACATTCCTGAGCTTCAAGAAATAGAACCAAATATGACCTCTTATTGGGAGTGATAGTTCTATTTTTTTCATCACTTCCACTAACAATTGCATTTTTCTTCCTTAGTTGCCTCATTATGAACTTGGAGGCTATTTGTTTATGTTCCATTTGACTGATGACTGCCCTGCTATTCAGCTCAACTTTCAACTCTTTATATTCTGGGTGATAATCTGTTCCCCACAGCCACATCACAACTCTTAGCAAGAACTTGCATCCTTGTGTTGGGCTACAGAATAATACTTAATTTATGTTGCACTTGTTCTATTACCCCATTAAATTTTTAGTTTCTCATGGATAGTAGCAGGTCTGTTGTGTCCTGTGTCTCTTGAGGATATGTACCTAATACAGGGCCTACCACATAATAGACACTTATAAAACACTCAGATGACATTGGTTGACTGCACACAGCATGGACCCAGCACTGGTCCCGAAGTGAAATATCCAGATTAATATGTTTAGAAACAGACAATGCACTGTTTCTTACCAATTATGCAAAATGGCACCTTTTGTGACTCAAAATTTTCAGCCCTAACTAGTATAACAGATGAGTTCTAAGGTCAAAATTAGGGTAGCCTAAAGTTGAAGTACCAGGAATCTACCTGGTAATTAGGCTAAATAAAAAACACTCCTGAATTCCTGACTTTCCTCCAGTGTCAGACAGACCAGGACAGATACCAGTTCTCATCATTATTCCTCCTCCAATGGACCACTTTACCTAGAGACTTAATGCTTTCCTGGTTAGGAAAACTGTCCTGGAAAAAAACACAAGGCAAGCATAGAACAAAAATGGAAAAACAAAGGAAGGGAACAAAAATAGCAAGACTGAAATTAAGACCAGCCATACTCTCTCTGAGTCATTGATTGAAGAACATGTCAAAAGAAAGACATCTGGGGATAGATGACTTTCTTGTACTGAGCTTGAAATCTTGCATGGAAGATAATGCCTGAACTTCACTGGTTGGGCAAGGCATGGTCCAGCTGTAGATTTCATGCATCATTTGATAAAGGCTGTTTCCTGAAGACCACCCAGAGCAGCTGCCTTGGTCCTGTTCTTATGTGAGTGAGTCAGTTGATCAAGGCTGAGATCTCAGTAGGGCCTCTGTTACTGTCTTCTAAAAGAAAGAGAATCTGTAGCTTCTGAAAACAGTGGAGCTCGGGGGAGAAACACAAAAGCTCTTGGAAGCTTTTCAAATGCAGCCTCTACCTTAGGGTACTGACCTCTAGAGAAAATAATGTGTTTTCTGATTAACCCACTGGTTTCCAGTAAATTATACTTAAAGGGAAGTAAAGGATAAAATTAGAACAGTATGCAGAGTCATGCATTGGGCATCATGTTAAAGTGTAATAAAGCTCAAATAACAGATGTTGAGAAATTCCAGTTTCCTGGCTTTTTCTCTTTTTCTCAGTATTGATCTCAATACACACACACACACACACACACAAACACACACACACACACCCCAAAATTAATATTTAAAAATATATGTAAGTCTAGAAGCCAGGATCTTGTAGTTTACTCCATACTCTCTGACTAGATGCTTACAACACCATAAAAAAGAAAAAATATATTTATAGATCTCAGTTTTTCCACTATAAAATGAATAGTTTAATCTAAATGTTTTACATTAACAGTATCTTTTAACAAACCAATAGTTAGGGCCCACTCAGTGCAAGTCTTGAGCAAAGCATTGAGGGCAAAACAGTGAACAAAGCAGACACAGTCCCTCACTATAGGGAACTTAGAATCTAGTGATATATAAACATTAAAATATATATCAATCAATCCACCAAGAAGATTCTTTAGTGTATATGCACCAAACAACAGTGTCTCAAAATACATGAAACAAAAACTGAAAGAGCTGAAAGGAGAAGTAAACAAACCTACAATTATAGCTGAAGATTTCTCCAACCCCCTTTCAAACCTGAGAGAACTAGTAGATGGAAAATCAGCAAGGATATGGAAGATTTGAAAACCACAACCAGCAGGATCTAATTAGCATCTATAGAACATTCAGTCAACAACTTCAGAATAGACAGTCTTTACAAGATTCAAGGAACATTCATCAGGATAGATATATCCGAGTCAAAAAACAAACCTAAACATTTGAGAGAATTAAAATGAGTATATTCTCAGTCCATAGGAGAATCAAACTAGAAATCAAGAACAGAAAGAAAACAGAAAATATCCAAACTCTTGAAGGTTAAACAACACAGTTCTCAAATTTCATGAGTAAAGTGGCTATCTCAAAGGAAATTGTGTGTGTGCATATATATATAATTAATAAATAATAATATAAAATATATCAGAGAAAGAACTAAATAAAAATGAAAATACAATATATAAAAAGTATGGGATGCAATTAAAGCAGCACTGAGAGGACAATTTATAGTATTAAATGTTTACATTAGAAAAGGGAGAAGTTCTTAAATAAATAAATTCTTACCTCAAAAAACTAGAAAAAAAAGGAGAGCAAAATAAACACAAAGCATGCAGAAAAAAAGAAATATTAAAAAGAAGAGCATAAATCAATGAAATGGAAAACAATGGAGATAATCAATGTAGCAAAAAGCTGGATCTTCAAAAAACATCAATAAAATTGGTAAACTTCTAGCAAGATTGACAAAGATAAAAAAGAGGAAATAAATCAATATCAGGAAAGAAACAGGGATATCACTACAGACTCTGCATCCATTAAGACAGGGGTTCTTAACAAGGGGTCAATGAGCTTGAATTGTAATTCAAAAAAAAAAAAACAACACATTATTCTTGTGGGGACATATTGGTGCAGATGTGATATATGTATTAAATAATACACAGTATATTGTGGACTTAGTAAGGGGTCTGTGGTTTTCACCTGACTGGCAAGGGGTCCATGGAACAAAAAAGGTTAAGAACCCTTGCATTAAGAGGATAATAGAGGAATTCTGGGAACAACTTCATGATTTTAAATTTGACAACTTAGAAGACATGGAACAATTCCTCAAAAACCACAACTTACCAAAACTCAGCCAAGATGAAGCAGAAAACCTGAAGTTTTACACCCATTAGAGAAATTGAATTCATAATTTAAAAGTCCCCAGAACAACTCCAGGTACAGATGTTTCACTGAAAAGTTCTACCAAACTTCTAAAAACTTAATACTAATTTTATACAAACTCTTCCAAAAAACAGAAAGGTGAACATTTCCCTACCCATTTTATGAGGCCAAAATCAGACAAAAACAATACAAAAGAAAACTGCAGACCAATGTCTTTCCTTGAGTGCCAGAAACTAACAAAAACAAACAAACCAACACACAAAAAAACACCTTTCACAGTCTGCCCTGGGTTGGCTGACACACTCCTTCAGCATTTAGACCTCATATTAAGATGATCAGCCCAAGGCAAAAGTGCAGGGTCTTTCCATCTTTTGTTGGGCCTGTGCCTTTTCCTGGACTTGTGACCATGGCTTCAAGAATTGCCCCATTTGAAGTAATCTGAATGTCCCCTCTACTCCCTATGAGTTTCCCCCCACCCCTCCTGGGTGCTATATTGTATGTCTTAAAGCTGATAATCCTCTGCTGCATTGAGTGATGAAAAGATTTCCCCCCCGTGCCTCACCCTGCCTAGCTATAAAATGGGGATGATAACAGCACCAGCCTCAGAGTGCTGTTAAGAGGGTTGAAAGAAGTAATACATAGACAGAGCTTAGAATAGTGAGTGATCCAGGTGAAGCATTCAATAATCACTGGCCATTTCACCATCATTTTTAACAATGTTATTTAACAATCGATCACAGCAAACTCTATGTTCTCTCTTCTACTTTACATGTTCCTAGGTATGTACAGAATTGAATTTAAAACTCATTGAGGATAGGTCTGATTAAATTGCACATCTTTGCACACCACCTTCATAGGTGTGCCTGGCATGTAGGAGACATTCAGTACATCATTGTTGATACAATTCTGTTTTAGTTTCCATAATTCAGGAAGAATTGTGTTAGCATTTAGTTAGGCTGTAGCTTCTGACTCCATTATGTTATGACCAACATGCATTTTGCTGAAGGGAAAAATGCCATATATTTTTTAGTAAAAATGACACTGCCTTCTGCCTTGTTAAAATATATATTTTAAGCTGTTCAAGTGAAAAATGAACTAACACGAAGGCCTCACATAGAATTTGACATATTACAGGTGCTTTATAAACATTACTTTAATAGGAGTTGAATTGGGACAGGGATGGGAATTAAAAATCTCCTATAAAGAAGAATGCTGTAAATGCTGCTTAAGTCTTCTAAAGCACAGAAAAGATGTATATCAGGTTTTTTAGGATATTCATCTCCAGAAAGGGGCTTTTGGTGTGATGTTCAGGAACTTGCTTTACTGATTGGAAGAGAGTAGTCATGCAGTCACATATTACATGGCTACTGTGGCAGTGGGTTTGTCCTTATTTTCTTTTCCTTTGTGAGTGTTGAGGAGTTTGGGGTTTTATTTGATTTATGCTTTTAGGGGTTTTGGTTCACCTCTTGACCCCAATAAAATGCAATGCCACGGGAGCAGATGTAGCTCAAGTGGTTGAGTGCCTTCTTCCCATGTACAAGATCCTGAGTTTGATCCCTGGTACTTCCTAAAAACAAACAAACAAGCAAACAAATGAAAAAAACAATTCTCACTGGGAATCAGATGTAGCTCAGTGGTTGAGCACCTGCTTCCCTTGCACAAGATCCTGGTTTCAATCTCTGGAATCTCCTTGAACAAAAACATTGGCAGCACTGTCACTTGTCAGGAAAGTGAAGAGAAATAGAGTAATAAATGTATAGGAAGGGTTGATTAGGTATGCACAGGAAGCTGGTGATGCATATGCACCATTCAAATGGGTGACACACTCCAAACATGTACTGGAGATAAAAATTAATCTGAGCACCTGTTAAAAGGTAGACAGATAATATACACCTACATACACACACACACATGCATGCATACACACACACCTGAGATTAGGATTTGGTAGGTCTTGGATAGGGTCCAGGAATCTGTGTTTTTAAGTAGCACCCAATTTATTTCCATGCAGAATATCTGTGGAGCACATTTGAAGAAAACTACAATGGTTATATTTATACATTTAAAGCATGGTGAGAAAAAATATACATAAAATTATAAAAGCAAGAGTCACATTAGGTGGCAAATGATTGGCAATTAAAGTTTGGAAAGATAAAGTGTTATCTGGCTGCTTGCACCCCTTAACATTATTTTAAGAGTATATATTACAAGGCTTATGAGGAAAAAGTTGCATTTCACATTTTTATTCAAATAGTTATGCATTCATATATAAAAATAAGAATTGGGTCAGTTTGTGCCACCATCTATAGTCTTTCACATATGCAGACCAGTCCAAGCAATGGGTCTGTACATCCAGAAGGTGGAAATCCTGATTCATCTGATATAGGCCACACTAATTATAAGCCCATGATATATGATGAAACTATCTACCTGTATAACACTAATATGGAAAAATAAAAACCCAGAGATTAAGCACAGATATCACAAGAACTTATTAATATATTGCTACTCTCAATACTTAATGTTAACCAGCCAGAAATACTCCTTTATGCAATTTCTTGAGTATGTCCCAAGAGAAGTCACTCCCTAGGATCCAGAACCAAGTTAAAAGACAGTTTCTGAGTGGGAGGACGCTGCAATTTGCATTTGCCTTGGGCTGACCTACTTGATAGGAAGGCTGAACTCTGATGGAGAACAACACCCAAAACAAAGCCAACATGTAAAGATGGTGAAAGGTGTTATTTGATCAGTTTTGTTTAGTTTAATTAGCTCCTGATAATCAAGAAAATCTCTGTCATATCACCAGTTAGTTACAACCTTAAGAAATAGACATCTCAGGGGAAAAAATCCCAGAGTTAATATTTTAAAATATACAGTACGCAAGAACAACAACAAAAAAGGAAATGATGGCCTATCCAAAAGAAGAGGATAAAAATCCAGAAAGCATCAGCAAAGAAGATTAGACTGTGGAAATATCCCACAAAAACTTTTTAAAAATTGATCTTCAATAAACTCAAGAAGATAAAGGAAAACACAGAGAAAGAATCAGAGTATATCAGGAAAACAAAAGTCAATATGCTCATGGAGAAGAAGGAAAATACAAAGAAAGAACTAAAGGATATCAGAAAAGCAATGAATGAACAATATGAGAATCTCAATAAAGAGACAGAAATTTTTAAAAGGATTCAAACACAGCTATTGGAGTTGATGAGAACAATAACTGATAGGAAAAATTTCCAGGAAAGTTTCAAGAGCAGATCAGAGCTGGCAGAAGAAAGAATCAGTGAAGTCAAAGACAAGATGCTTGAAATGAGTCAGTCTGAAGAGCAGAAAGAAAAATGAATTATAAAAAGCAAAAATATCCTGATAGACCTCTGGGACACCATCAAGTGTGCTAATATATGCATTATGGGAGTACCAGAAGGAGAAGAATGAGAGAAAGGAGCAGAAGGAATATTCAAAGAAATAATTATGGAGAACTTCCCAAACTTAGCAAAGGACATGAATATGCACATCTAAGAAGCCCAGATAACACCAAACAGATTAAACATGGGAGAAAAATGTGCCCCATAACATACTGATCGAACTCTTGAAAGCAAAAGACAAGAAGAGAATTCTGAAAGTTGCAAGAGAAAGGCAACATGTTATATAAAATGGAGTCCCAATTAGATTAAATGCATTGTGATGGTTAGGCTAATGTGTCAGCATTGCCAGGTAATTGTGCCCAGGTTTTGGTCAAGCAAAAACTGGAGTAATTGTAATATAAGGGCATTTATGGGCTTTAGTCATTAGTGAGTTTACTGCATAGATGGCTGAATACATCTGTGATCAACCTGGGAGATTGCTATCAGCAATGAGTGACATTTTATCTAATCAGTTGAATGTCTTAAAAGAGGAAGTGATTTCAGCATTCAGAGAGAACTTCCCAGCTCTTCTTTAGACAGCCAATGTCTCCCAGAAACTCATCAAGGACCTTCATTGGACTTTCATTGGAGCCCCTGGTTTGCAGCCTCTTGTGGAATCTGGACTTGTTCATCACCATGGTCACATGAGATAATCTTGTAAAATCTCATACTATTTACAGGTATCTCCTGTTGATTTTGTTTCCCTAGAGAACCCTGACTAATACAGCTTGGTACCAGGAGTGGTTCTTGAGAAACAGAATCTTAAACATGGGATGCCTGAAATGGTACTGGGAGTTTTGCAATTAGCTCTCAAGTCTAATTGGACTCATGAGTACTAATGATTCTCTTTCCAGTAATGAAGAGGCCATTAGCAGTCCATGGCATGATTTGGCAATGGAGATACACAAAATATCATCCCTGGATTTCCCTACTTCCATGCTTATAAGAGGCAAGGATCTGGGTGAGAATGTTTTCAATACCTTAACAGAGTTTTGTGGAGCACCATATCCATGGGATATAAGCCCTCTATCACTTGGAGTTGGAGTGGACATCACCATCCCAGTCGCCTCTGGATTGGGGGAAGAACTATGGACTAGAGTGGACTTGATGGTATTCTCTTGCTCACATATGGTGATTCTTGCAATGCAAGAAATTATAACAATGAGGTGGAGCCAGTGGCCACTTGACAGTTTTTTGGGTAGGGAGGGGATGAGCAGTTGAAATACAGGGGTTTCTTTGGGAGTTGGAGGTTGTCCTGAGTACTGTTGTGGCAATGGATGTAGGCCATTTTAAATCAGCACACACCACTCAGAACTGAGTGGGAGAGAGTGTGGTCTACAGTGTGAACCGTGGTCTATGGTTGGTGGCAAGGCTCCAGGAGGTATAAGTTCATTGAGGTTGGTGGGCCACACTATGGGAGATGTTTGTGTTGGATGTGGTGGGAGGTGTGGGAGGTGGGCAACATGGGAATCCGAGTGGGTTCCATATAATATTTTAGGTAATCTAAGCACCTCTTAAAATATATGTATATATATATATATAAAAAATAACATTTTTGTAAGCAAATACACATATATGCATATATATTTATATATCATTTTACAAATGTTTTTATGTATTGTGATAATTTTTATTTTTACCCATAATAAAAAAAAAAAAAAAAAAAAAAAAGGTATAATGATGTTGGCTAGCTCCCCCTAGATACTCTGGATAGAGTTACAAAAGAAAGAGATGAGCTAAAGTCTTCAAATTTGAAAGTTAAATGCTGTATGAATGATGTGAAAGTTTCCATGTGTACTCTGAAAGAAAATTTTGTCTACTGCAGCCACAGGCTTGAGATATCTGAGAACCAAACTCAGACTCTCATTGTACGAGTAGCAGAGTTACAAAGAAAACTAAAATGTCAGCCCCACAGAGTATCTGTGATTAAAGTGAAGGCATTGATTGGAAAGGAGTGGAACCCAGAGGATTGGCATGGAAACATACAGGATGATGATAATATTGGTGGGGACATTAAAACCCTAAATTCTGCTGAGACTTTACCAGATAAACCTGCAATGGCCTGCCCTGTAGAGACCACACTTTGTCAACCTTGTATCATCCAGGTTCTCACCTGCCCCAGGGAGTCCAGACCTCCTCCAAGCCCTGAGGTAACTACCAGCCAAACTCTAGCAAGCACTACCCAGCCTCTGGCCTGCCCCAGGGAGTCTGGACCTCTTTCCAGCTCAGCTGTATTAGTCAGGGTTCTTTTGGGAAACAGAATCAACAGGACATGATATCTGTACAAAACATGAGATTTACAGGATTCTTTCACATGACCATGGGAATGCACAAATCCAGGTTCTTCAGGGAGGCTGCAAACCAGGGGCTTCCATGAAAGTCCAAAGAAAGTCCTTGATGAGTTTCCAGGAGATGTTGGCTGTCCAAAGATAAGCTGGGAAATTCTCTCTGAATGTTGAAATCACTTCCCCTTTTAAGACATTCAACTGATTAGATAAAATGTCACTCATTGCTGACGGTAATCTCCCAGGTTGATCGCAGATATAATCAGCCATCTATGCAGTAAACTCACTGATGTCGAAAGCCCATAAATGTCCTTATATTACAATTATCCCAGTGCTTGCTTGACCAAAACCTGGGCACAATTACCTGGCTGAGGTAACACATTAGCTTAACCATCACATGCAGATTTTTCATCAGAAACTAAGGAGGAAAGAAATATTTATTAACTTGAAGTGCTAAAAAGTAAACAATTACTAACCAACAATTTTATAATGCAGTGAGATTTTCTTTCAAAATGAAAGAAAGATTAAGACATTCCCAGATAAACAAAATTAAGGAGTACATCACCACTATCCCTGCCCTACAAGAAATACTAAAGGGCTTAAGATTTAAAGGAAAGGACACTACATAATGGTTCAAAGCGGCAAAAAGAAATAAAGATCTGCAGTATAGGAAACCACTGGGTAATTTTAAATGCCAGGACTATTGTTTTGTATTCAATTTCTTATACCCTACAGTTTGAAAGTGAAAGAATGGAAAAAATGTACCACACATGTAGTAACCAAAAGAGAGCTAGGGTAGATAAACTAATATCAGATAAAAATAGACTTTAAGTCAAAAACTGTTTGGAGGGACAAAGATGGTCATTATATACTGATAAAAGGCTGAATTCAAAGAGAAGATGTAACATTTATAAATATATATGCACCTAACAACAAAGCCCCAAAGTATATAAAGTACTGACAGATTTGAAGGGTGAAAGAGACAGTTTTACATTAATAATAGGAGACTTTAATGCACCACTTTCAATAATGGATAGAACACCTAGACAGAAGATCAGTAAGGAAATGCAAGATTTCAATTATACTTTAAACCAACAAGATCTAACAGACATATATAGATCATTTCACCCAACAACAGAATACATATTCTTTTCAAGTGCACCTGGGTCATTCTCCAGGATAGACTATATTGTAATCATAAAACAAGTATTAAAAAAATTGAAAAATATTGAAAGCATGAAATGCATATTTTCTGATCACAACAGAATGAAGGTAGAAATCAATAACAAAGGGAAAATGGAAAAGTCACAAGTATGTGGAAATTAAACAACCTATTCTTAAACAACCAATGGATTAAATAGGAATTCACAAGGGAAATTAGGATATATTTTGAGGTGAATGAAAATGCAAATGCACAAACCAAAACTTACAAGATGCAGCAAAGAGAGTGCTGAAAAGAGAGTGCTGAAAGGAAAATCTAAGCATTTAATCTAAATGCTTAGATTAAAAAAAAGAAGGATTCCAAATCAGAGATCTAACCTCAAAACTGGAAGAACTAAAAGGAAGAGCAAATTAAGCCCAAAGGGAGCAGAAGCAAGGAAATAAGCATTAGAGTAGAGGTGAATGAATAGAAGGGAAAAAAGCAATAGAAAGTATCAACAAAACCAAAAGTTGGTTCTCTGAAAGGTCAACAAAATAGACAAAGCTTTAGCTAGAGTGACAAAGACATAAAGAAAAAGAAGAAAGAGGATGCAAAGGAACAAAATCAGAAATGAAAAGGACATTACTGCCCACCCCACTGAAATAAAAAGGCCTATAAGAAGATATTATGAAGAATTATACACCAACAAATTAGATAACCTAGATGAAATGAATTCCCAGAAACCGTAAATTACCTACAGTGACTCAAAAAGAAATCAACCACAACAAAGGAATAACTGGTAGAGATTGAATTAGTAATCAAAAAACCTCCCAACAGAAATTCCAGGACCAAATGTCTTCACTGATGAATTTTACTGAACATTACTAGAAGAACTGACACCAATCCTCCGCAAACTCCTCCAAAAAATTGAAGAGGAGGGAACACTTTCTAATTCATTCCACGAGATCAACAGCCTCCTCATAGCAAAGCCAGATAAAGATACCACAAGAAAAGAAAATCACAGACCAATATCTCTTATGAATATAGATGCAAAAATCCTCAACAAAATCCTAGCAAACAGAATCCAATGCACATTAAAAGAAGTATACACCACAATTAAGTGAGATTTATCCCAGATATGCAATAATGGTTCAACATAAGAAAAATCAATTAATGTAATACACCACATTTACAGAATGAAGGAAAAATACCACATTATCATCTTGATCAAATCATAAAAGGCATTTGACAAAATCCAGCATCCTTTTATGATAATAAAAAACACTTAGAAATCTACAAATAGAAGGAAATTTCCTCAACATGGTATAGGGCACATATAAAAAAACCTTCAGCTAATGTCACACTGAATGGTTAAGGTCTAGGTTCTAAGATCAGGAACAAGACAAGGATGCCCAATGTCACCACTGTTATTCAACATTGTACTGGAAGTTTTAGCCAGACAATTAGGCAAAAAAAATAAAATAAATAAAATGCATCCAAATTGGAAGGGAAGAAGTAAAGCATTCTCTATTGACAAATGGCATGATACTTTATAAAGAAAATCCTGGAAAATCCTCCACAAAGCTCCAACAGCTAATAAATGAATTTGGCAAAATGGTGGGGTACAACATCAACACCCCCAAATCAGTGTTTCTATACACAAACAATGAACAATCAGAAGAAGAAATCAAGAAGAAAATTCCATTTTCAATAGCAACTAAACGAATAAAATATCTTGGAATAAATCTAACCAAGGATTTAAAAGATTTGTACACAGAAAACCATATAACATTTCTAAAAGATATCAAAGAAGGCCATGTTCATGGATTGGAAAACTAACTATTGTTAAGATGTCAGTTCTACCCAAAGTGATTTCCAGATTCAATGCAATCCCAATGAAAATCCCAACAACTTTCTCTGCAGAAATGGAAAATGCAATCATCAAATTTATATAGAAGGGTAAGAGACCCCAAATAGCCAAAGCCATCTTGAAAAAGAAGAAAAAAATGGGAGGAATCAAACTTCCCAGTCTGAAAACTTATTACAAAGCCACAGTAATAAAAAAAAAACAGTGTGGTATTGGCACAGGGGCATACAGCCCAATGGAATCAAACTGAGAGTTCAGAAATCAACCCTAACATTGGTGGCCAACTCACACATGTTGAGGGGACAATGACCACTCAAATGGGAAAGAATACTCTCTTCCAATGGCACTGGAAAAATTGAATCTCCATTTGCAAAAGAATGAAAGTGGATTCCTACCTTACACCATATACAAAATGGATCAAACACCTAAATATAAGAGCCAGAACTGTAAAAACTCCTAAAAGAAAATATAGAAAAGCACCTTCAGTACCTTTTGTTAAGCAATGGTTTTTTAGACTTTATAAGGAAAGCACAAGCAACAAAAGAGAAAAATGGACAAATTGGACATCATGAAATTTAAAAACTTTTATGTATCAAAGATTTCATAATTAAAGTAAAATAACAACCTACACAAAGGGAGAAAATATTTGGAAACCACATACCCGATAAGGGGGTTAAAGTGTGTAATATAGTGGTGGGCGAATCCCAAGGTGATGACAGCCTAGTTATTTAAGCTCGCTGAGATAATGCCCTGGAAGGCCAGGAGTGTGGAAGAGACCAAAAGGGGCAAGGAGGAGTCAGGCGCTGAGGAAGAGATGGAGGCCGGTTTCCCGTGGCTCGAGCTGCGTTCAGTGAACTGGTGTGAATCGTCCAGGTCATCTGCAACCACAGTCCCCGGCGTCGTGCTGCCGTGTGCTCAACTTCGATGTCGAGCCGCAGCCCTACCTGACGCTGCAGCCATCTCAGGCTGCCACATCCATAGCTATGGACGTCACTTGGTGACGATGGGCTTCTGGTTAACCAAACTGAATTATTTTTGCCATCTCTCAGTGTTGATGAACAGCCTATTTTTTGCCAACATCATATAGTTACCTTGAAAGAGCGCTGCCTCCAGGTTGTCCAAAGCCTGGCCAAACCTGAGAATTACTGGATATTGGACATTGTCAGTTCACTCTATGAAGATCTGAAAGGCCACCCAAATGTGAGGAAAAAATTGGAGCAGTTGATACGAGAGCATATTAAAAATCAACTCCTGGAAGAAGAGACTGAAAGTTTTAACTGACTTTTGTATTCTTGAATCTCAGCTTTTAATGATACTCACTACTCTTGATCTAGATGTAAGACTGGTCTCTTATTCTTGGTTTCAAAGTTCTTGGAGTACAGAATGCTCCATTGCTTAAAAGAAAGGGATGTTGAGGGGCAAATATCACAAAATTCAACTTAATGCCTGCCTTTTTCAGAAGCATTTATAAGAAGCAAGTTGGTGCATTTTTGTTTCCTAGGAATTCAGGAAAGTTTCTGTGTAAGTAATTCAATAAGACATACAGCACATCCTTTAATTATAAAGAAAGCAGTGGCATTTGCTTTTAATTGCTATATTGTGGTTGGATATGTGTTTGCCTCCCTGCTTTGGGAAAATAGACGTCCTTGAGGCAGGGACAAGCCTTTTTCATCTTTAAGACTCCAGTGCCTTGAATATTGTGAGCATGCTGTTAATGTTTGTTGAATGACCATTGGATGTTTTGATAAAAAGTTTTTGGAGGTTTTCCTTTTTTTTTTTCTTTTTTTTTTTTTTTTTGCCTTAAAAGTATGTACAGTAAACAAATGTTCTAAAGGGAATCATTTTTATAGAAAACACTTTTTAAAATTTTCTGAGCTTTGCGCTTTTCTCTGTCTACTGTTGTTCAGTACTCTTATTTCCGTTTCTAAACTGGGAATGGCTTTCTACAGTTATTGTGATAATAGCTTTTTTTTGCAAATTGACATCTGCATAGAAAATAGAAAATATCAGTCCACATGTTTAATTCCAATGTTAAGGAGCTACTGCCTTTAAATAAGTTTTTGCCAATTTTGTTATTTCTCCTCCTATTTGTACAACCATGACATTTCTATTTGGTTCCAGTATTTTTTATCAGTCAGGCTCTGGTGACACTTTTCACCTCGCTGGAAGAGAAGCTAAAGCATTCTGACCTCTGGCAAGTTACTCCTAACACACAGTGGATTCATGGAATAACCTGGAACCATCTATAGTTTTATAAATGCACAAAGCCTTTCTTATAAACTGGACTTAAATTCATTAACTCAAATATAATACTTCCATAAAACTTTCTATTTTTGTAACAAGTCTAAAAAAGAATACCCCAGTGGGAAAAAATGTGGAAAAGTCAGGAAAAATGAAAAGAAAGAAAAAAAGATCACTCAAGAATATTACTTAAATACAACCATTATTAACATTTTGAACTCTTTCCTTTGAGCCTTTTTTTAGGGCACATTTTGGTTGGTTTATTTTTACATAGTGAGATCATACTGTATATACACTTTTATATTTTACTTTTTCATTTAACTTCATAACTTAAATATTTTTCTATGTTATGATAAGCTCTTAATAAATAAACATTACTATAGTCTTCCCTATTTTATTAATATTTAGATTATAACATTTAAGCACAATTCCTATGCTCTGAAATCAGAGTAAAGTGAATGAAAAAAACTCCTCACAGTTTGCCCATCACACTTTTTTTTTCTTTTTTCCTTTTTTTAAGTTTTACCTAATCTTTCCCCTTCCTTTCAATATTCATCAAATAAGTTGAGATTTTATATTTTTTAAAATATTGTAGTATTTATCATTCCATGATATATCTCCAATGTCTATTTTTTTGGTTGAAATGTTGAGTAGGGAGGAAGAAATGTTGGAGCAGAGAGTTTCATGTGCTGGTAAAAAAGGCAACTTTATGAGTTCCAGAGTGGGGAAAGGTGGGGAAATTAAGGAAGTTTGTTGGTACTGGTACTGAATTATTTAAATTTTGTTATCATTGTTGTTGTTTTAGCCTGTCCTTGTGTCAAAATGAGAGTTCATGTTCCTCTTGTTAAAACATGCAATTTGAGTACTATGTTGTCTAAGGAAGATTGAAAACTCATAACATGAATAATGTATGTTTTCATTTGAAATCTGTGAATGTATTAAATATATTACTTTTAAGAGACTGTGATGGTTCCTATTTTGAGTTAAGAAAAAAAGTTGTTCTTTAATGCTTACATTACATAGTGTTAAATAAAGGTAAAAAAATCCATAATACAGGCATACTTTGGAGAAATTGCAGGTTCAGTTCAAGACCACCACAATAAAGCAAATATTGTAAAGTAAGAAGTCACAAAAATTGTCTTCATTTTTGTTTTATATGGTATTCTAATCTGTTAAATGTGCAATAGCATTATGTCTAAAAAACAATGTGCATACCTTGAGTAAAATGTGTCACAGAGACAGGAAGTAAGCACATAGTCTCAGAAAAATGGCCCCATTAAATCTTGCTTGATGCAGGGCTGCCACAAATCTTCAATTTGTAAAAATAAATGCAATATCTGCAAAACACATTAAAGCAAAGCTCAACAAAATAAGGTATGTCTGTATTTAAAGAAATCCTTCAACTCAACAGCAAAAAGACAAAAAAAAAAAAATTAAAAAATGGGTAAAAGACTTACTAGACTTCTCTCCAAAAAAGATCTACAAATGTCCAAAAAGCACATGAAAAAAATGATCTACACTGTTAGCCATTAGGGAAATGCAAATCCAAACCACAATGAGATACCATTTCATATCCACTAGATTGGTTACTATTTTAAAAAATGGAAAATTACAAGTATTGGAGAGGATGTGGAGAAATAGGAACACTTATTAATTACTGGTGGCAATGTAAAACAGTGCAGCCACTGTGGAAGACAGTTTGGTGGTTTCTCAGAAAACGAAGTAAAGAATTACCATATGTCCCAGCAATCCCTCAATTAGATATATACCTAAAAGAATTTAAATCAGGAACTTGAATAGATATGTATGCACTGATATTCAAAGTAGCATTAGTCACAATTAACAAAAGATGGAAGTAACCCAAGTGTCCACAAACCAATGAATGGATAAACAAAATGTGGCCTATACACTAAATGAAATATTATAGAAGTTCTGATACATGCAACAACATGGATGAACCTTGAAAACATCATGTTGAGTGAAATAAACCAGACAGAAAAGGACAAATATTGTGTGATCTCACTGATATGAAATAAATAGAATAAGCAAATACATAGAGTCAGAATCTAAAGTATAGGCTATCAAGGGGCAGGGTGGGGGTAAGAAATAGAGTTAAAGATTAACATGTATGAGTTCTGTTAGAATGATAGAAAAGTTTTGGTAGTGGATGATGGTTATGGTAGCACACTACTGTGAATGCAATTACAAAAACTGAATTATATATTTGAAGGTGGTTAAAAAGGGAAATTTTAGGTCATATGTATGATATTAGAATAAAAATTATTTTAAAAGAATCCATGGAACTGCACAACATAAACAATGAACCCTAAGTTAAACCATGGACTATTGTTAACAGGATAATTATAAAAATGTGCTTTCATCAACTGTAACAAATGTACCAGACTATTGCAAGTTGTTAGTAATGGGGTGGTATATGGGAATCCTGTATTTTATGCATGATTTTTCTGTTATCCCACAACTTCTCTAATAAAAATAGACAGCTTCTTGTTTTTATGTATGTGTAATTCTATGCATCTAAGATATTAAACAACATACTTTTTTTTTGTTTTATTTTATTTATTTATTTATCCCCCCCTTGCTGCTTGTGCTCACTGTTTCCATTTCCTTTTGCATTTTTCTGTGTCTGCTTGTCTCCCTTTGTTGCATGATCTTGCTGCACTAGCTCACCATGCTGTGTGGCCCATCAGCTCACCACACCATTGTGGGCCAGCTTTCTTTCACCAGGAGGCCCTGGGAATCAAACCTGGGGACTCCCATATGGTAAACAGGAGCCCAACCTATTGAGCCACACCTGCTTCCCAACAACATACTCTTAAATGAGCAATTGGTTAAAAAGGAAATCAGAAGCAAAATTAGAAAATATTTTGGGGCTAAAGAAAATGAAAATACAGCATACCAAATCTCAAGGGATGCAACAAAGACAGTACTGAGAGGGAGACTTATAGCTTTAAATGTTTGCATTAAAAAAGAAGGAAGACTTCAAGTAAGAGACTTAACCTCAAAACTGGAAAAACTGGAAAAAGAATAACATATTAAACACAAATTGACCAGAAAGAAGGAAATAAGAAAGATTAGAGGAGACATAAATGAAATAAAAAACAAAACAAAACAATAGAATCAACCAAACAAAAAGATGTTTCTTTGAAAAAATCAATAAAATGGACAAACTTTAGCTAGAGTGACAAAGTGAAAAGAGAGAGGATACAAATAACTAAAATCAAAATGAAAAGGGGAAAATTACTATGGCCTCTGTGGAAATAAAAAGTACTGTAAGAGGATACTATGAACCACTGTAAACCAATAAATTAAATAACCTAGATAAAATGGACAAATTCTTAGAAACACACAAATGTGACTACATTGATTCAAGAAGAAATAGAAGATATCAGCAAAACAATTACTAGTAAAGAGATTGAGAAAGTAATAAAAGCAGCTAAACAAAGGTAAGTCCAGAACCAGATGATTTCACAAGGGAATCCTACCAAATATTCCAAGAAGACTTAATTACAATTCTGCTCAAACTATTCAAAAAATTTGAAGAGGAGATAACATTCTGTAATTCATTCTACAAAGCCAGCAGAACACTCATACCAAAGCCAGATAAAGATACCACAAAAAAGAATACTATAAACCAATATCTCATTAATATAGATGCAAAAATCCTCAACAAAATATGAGCAAACTGAACCCAATAGCATATTAAAAATAATTATATGGCAAGCGGCTGTGGCTCGATCAGTGGGGCTCCCGTTTACCATATGGGGGGCCCCGGGTTCGGTTCCCGGGGCCTCCTGGTGGAGGCAGGCCCGCCCGCACGGCGTGGTTGGCTGACCCAGTGAGCGCAAGCAGCAGGGGGGGGATGGATGAATGAATAAATAAAATCTTAAAAAAATAAATAAATAAATAAAAATAAAAAAAATAAAAATAAAAATAATTATACACCATGATCTAGTGGGATTTAACCAACATACACAAATTTGGTTCAACATAAAAAAATAAACTAATGTAATACTCTACATTAACAGAATGATGGGGGAGAAAAAAACATAAGATCATCTCAACTGACTCATAAAAACATTTGACAAAATCCAGCAATCCTTCTTTATAAAAAGATTTGGAATACTGGGAATAGAAGAAGACTTCCTCAACATGATAATGGGGCATATATAATAGTGAAAGAAAGAAAAGTATGCCCACTGTCACCACTATTATTCAACATTGTACTGAAAGTTTTAGCCAGAGCAATTCAGCAAGAATAAGAAATAAAAGCATCCAAAGTGTAAAAGAAGAAGTAAACCTTTCTATATTTGTTGACGATATGATACTATACACAGAAAATCCTGAAAAATTGTCAACAAAGCTCCTAGAATTAATAAATAAATTCAGTGATGTGGTGGGGTACAAAATCAACATTCCAAAATCAGTAGTGTTTCTATATGCAAACTATGAACACTTGGAAGAAGAAATCAAGAAAATAATTCTATTCACAATTGCAACTAAAAGAATGAAATACCTATGAATAAATCTAACCAAGGATATAAAAGGCTAGTAGACAGAAAACTACAAAACATTCCTAAAAGAAATGAAAAAGACTCGAATACATGTAAGAATATGTTCATGGATTGAAAGATTAAATATCATTAAGATGCCAATACTACCCAAAACAATATATAAATTCAATGCAAACCCAATCAAAATTGTAAAAACCTTCTTTGCAGAAATGGAAAAACCAATAGTGATATTTGTATGGAAGGGCAAGAGGTCCCAAATAGCTAATGCCATCTTGAAAAAGAAGAATGAAGTTGTATGACTCACACTTCTCAATCTTAAAACCTTTTGGGCTATCCATGGAACTGGGGGTAGGGCTCAAGGAAGGAACAGATGAACTCTGGGAATTTGTAGGTCTGTGATTAATGCAACAATGGTGGGCTGTTCTTTTAGTAAATACGGCAGGGAAGGGATACTGGTACAGTTTGTTGGGAATGGGGGTATGCAGGATAGGGTGCACCTGGGGCATGCTTCCATGGAATATGAAAGTTTTCATCTTGTCATAGCACATTATCTCAGTGGGAGGAGATGCACACAATAAACAAGAAAATATTAAACTCCCATTCTGGGGAGTCCTGCTATGTTCTCAATTAGAAGGGCAAGGGTCTCATGAGAACATAAGCAGTGCCTAATAAAAGAAAACAGACTGATATGTCAAGGCTTCATTATTAATGCATCTAACTATGAAGCTTATTCTTCAAAAATTGAAACTTTGTGGTTACCATAGGTTCCGAGTAGAGGGGGAGGGAAGCATGGAATTGATGGAACATAGGGCATTTTTAGAACATTGAAGTTGTTCTGCATGATCTTGCAATGATGGATACAGGCCATTTTAAATTTTGTCAAAACCTATAAAAGTGTACAGTGCAAAATGTAAAACATGGTTGTACTATTGACCATGATTAGTGGCAATGCTTCAACGTTTGTGCATAAATTGTAACAAATGTATGATACACATGTACGATGTTGTTAATGGGAGAGAGTGGGAGGGGGGAGAGTGTTGGAGATAGGAGAATCTCCTACATTTTCTGTGTGACTTTTCTGTAATCTAAAACTTCTTTGAAGATAAAGTGAAAAAAAATAAGACCCTCAGGGAACATACAGAAGAATTTGTCACAGTGCATGTAAGGCAACAGATCTTATGGTGATGAAAGACACAATGAAAAAAATTTAATTTATTTGTATTTATTTTTATTATTATTACTATTATTTTATTTTCTTATTATTTTTATTGGTTTATTTTTTGGCTCTGTTTTGGGGGAAGTTTTGTATCACAAAAGGGTCACAACTGTGGCAGGGAGGATCACTGGGTGCAGGGTGTTGGTTATGGAGGGATGTGTGGGGTGGGGGTGCACCCAGGACATGCCTCTATGGTATATGAATATATTTCAGTGGTCATAGTATGTTATCTCAGTGGGTGGGGACTCACACAATAACTGAAACAATATTAAATTCCTATCCTGGGAAGTCCTGTTACAGTCTCTAATAGAGTGGCAAGAATCTCCCCAGTACATCGGCAGTGCCTAGCAAAGGAGAAGAGACCACTAATCCAGGCCCTTGATATTGATGGTAGTATTTATGAACCTTGTTCTTGTGAAATTGAAACTTAGCTTAATATTATATATTGCTTAAAATTTACCTTTGTTGCTCAAATATGGCCTCTCTTTAAGCCAAACTCAGCATATAAACACACTACCTTCCCCCTGGCATGGAACATGACTCCTGTGGATGAGCCTCCCTGGCACCAAGGGATTATTACCAAGCACCAATTAGCAATGCACTTGGAAAAAGACCTTGAACAAAAGAGGGAAAATTTAAATACAAATGAGTTTTTATGGCTAAGAGATTTCAAAGTAAGTTGGGAAGTCATCCCAGAGATTATGCTTATGGACATCTCAGAAGGATCTCAGTGACTGCCACAGTAAACAGTGCCTCAAACAGCAGGGTTCCTGAAGGTTCTGAGAAATCTAGACAGGGCAGACATTTTCAGGAATTGGCACCCTGTCAATGGGCCTTAATTTGGAATATATGCACCCTAATGTAACAGAGTTAGACTCATTAATAATTTCCCTACACATGCCTCTTCTGCCCCTTTAATTTGAATCTATAATTAGCAGTATACTCATTAAATATATGTCTGAGAGACTTATAACTCCTGGCTCTTCATATGCTAGTTGAGCCCTGAATCTCAGCAGAGTTACAATACCTACTTTCCAGGTCATTAAACTCACCCAGGACAACTAACAAAAGGATGATGATGGACAACACCCATCCCCCCAAAATAGAGTATCTACAACTACAAGCAAGACAGTTCCATCCATCTGCCCCATGGGATCTAAGCTCCCTCTCAATTAGAATTAGAGTGGGCATCTCCATCCCCAAATCCTCAAGATTGAGGAATGAACAAACATAAGGGGGAATGCAACTATGGACTAATGTAGACTTATTATTATTTTAGCAATGCAAGAACTTGCATTATTAATATAAAGGTAGTGACCAAGAGAGCTTCTGAGGGGAGGGAGAGGGAAAAGTTTTATAACATAGGGTATTTTGGGGGCATTGGAATTGTCCTGCATGACATTGCAATGACTGATACAGTCTATTATACATTTTGTCAAAACATATAAAATTGTGCTGTACAAAGTGTAAACTATAATGCAAACTATAGGCTATGGTTAGGAGCAATGCTTTAATATGTGTTCATCAGTTGTAAAAAAAGTACCACACTAATGAAAGATATTGTTAATGAGGGAAAGTGGGGAGGGGGGGAGGTGGATATACAGGAATCCCCTATATATTTTATGCAACATTTATGTAATCTAAAGCTTCTTTTAAAATAAAGGAAAAAAAATTTTATTACAAAACCACAGCAATCAAAAGAGCATGGTACTGGCACAAGGACAGACATGTATACCAATGGGACAGAATTGAGAGCTCAGAAGCGCATCTTCATATTAGAGCCACTTGATTTTTGACAAGGTGGTGAAGACCACTTAATTGGGAAAGCACAGTCTCTTCAACAAATGTCACTGAGAAAACTGGATCCCTATTTGCAAATAAAAAGAAGGTTGACCCCTACCTCCCATCATATACAAAAATCAACTCAAAATGGTCACACATCTAAATATAAGAGCTACAACTATCAAAGCCCTCAAAGAAAACAGAGAAGTATCTTCAGGACCTTGTGTTAGGCAATGGTTTCTTATACTTTACACCTAAAGTACAAGAAACAAAAAGAAAAATAAAGGGACACTACCAAAATTAAAATGTTTTCTGCCTCAAAAGACTTTATCATGAAGTAAAACTACAATCTACACAATGGAAAAATATTTGGAAACCACACACTCAATAAAGGTTTAATATCCTGAATATATTAAGAAAACCTTCAAGTTTACCACAAAAAGACAAACAATCTTATTAAAAATGGGCAAAAGTATTGATTAGACACATATCCAAAGAAGATATACAAATGGTTAGAAAGCACATGAAAATATGCTCAACATCATTACCCATCAGAGAAATGCAAATCAAAATGCCAATGAGATATCATTTCACACCCAATAGAACAGCTGCTATTAAAACACAGAAAATAACAAGTGTTAGAGTGAATGCAGAGAAATAGGAGCACTCATTCATTGTGGGTGGCAGTGTAAAATAGTGCAGTGGCTGTGAAAGTCACTTTGGCCGTTCCTCAGAAAGTTACTTATAGAAATTATGACCCAGCAATACTAATACTAGGTATATACCCCCAAAAATTCAAATACTGTATGTTATGATGATTGTGTATTTTATGATGATTCCTTTGAAACCCACAACTTCTCTAATAAAAAAAGAAATCTAAAGAAAATGGGCAAAGGTTTTGAATAAATATTTCTTTAAAGATATAGAAATGGCCAATACACACATGAAAAGGTTCACAACATCATTAGTCATCAACAAAATGCAAATCAGACCACAAAGAGAAATCACTTCACATCCATTAGAATGGCTATTAATGAAAAATGGAAAATAACAGCTGTTGGTGAGGCTACAGAGAAATTGAAACCTTTCTATATTGGTTGTAGGAAAGTAAAATGTTGCAGCAGCTGGTGGTTTCTCAAAAAATTAAATATAGAATTATTGTATGACCTGGCAATTAACTTCTAGGTATATACCCAAAAGAATTTAAAGCAGGGCCTCAAACATATAACTGCATAACTATGTTCATAAAAGAATTATTCAAAATAGCCAAAAGGTGGAAGCAAAGCAATGGTCTTTCAATAGATGAATGGATTAAAAAATGTGGTATATACGTAAAATGGGATATTATATAGCCATGAAAAGGAATGGAGTTCTAATACATGTGACAACATGGATTAAACTTGAAAACATCACATTGGGTAAAATAAACCAGAAATACAGGACAAATATTGTATCATTCTACTTATATGAAACATCTACAATCTGCAGTTCCATGGAGACAGAATGTGATTGCATATTATCGAGGGCAAGAGGTGGTGAGGAAGGAGGTGGGTGGTTGAGAATGGGGAGTTATTGCTTAATGAGGGCAGAGTTTCTGATGGAGGTTTGAAGTTAGTAATTGATGGTGAATGTAATTAATATCACTTTATTTTATGCTTGAAAGTGGTTAAGATAGATATTTTTGAGCTATATATATTTTACCACAATACAGAAGAGTGGAAGTGATGGAAGGAAGCAGAAAGTGAATGGATACCCTTGGGATCCTGGCAAGAAAGCCTGGGTTGGCAACAATCAATGACTTCAGTAAGGCAAACATGGTGACTTTGGAGAATCCATCATGAAAAAAAAATGGTTTCCTCAAGGATCAATTTAGACATTTAAATATTAATTATTCTAATATGAAATATTGATGGACACGCCTTCAAATATTAGAGCAGCACTTGGTCATGGCTCTGCATGTTAGCTCTGTTTTGAAGCAAGCATTCACAATATTGATTATTGTTGAGTTCATTTGTGCCCAGAAGAAACTTTTCCTTACAAGAAAATGTCATTAGCATTTCTTTCCACTTTTTAAACTGAAAGACAGGGCTGGGTTTTCCCAAACCATTATTTTTGATAGAAATAATGTCAGTGGAACTCAATTTTTTAAAGATTAGGCCTCAATACAGTCATCTGTGTTGACATGTTTTGTCAAATTTCAGAAAGAACTTTAATAGGACAGAAAGCTTTGTAACTACATGAGAAATTATTTCAGAAAATATTCATGAAAGGATTATAAGATGCACTCCTAAATCAATTAGGTAAGCACAAGGGATAAAACACTTTTCTCTGAAAAAACTTCTGATGAAGTGTTGAAGGAAAATTTTGAAGCTGACATGGGCATTCTTTTGGCCATGATGAAATGATAATGAAAAATATAGATCTCCAGGAAAAGAAACGACCTCCCAGAAAAAATTTCATGCTCTTCACAACTGGAGGCCAGAGGTGCCTCCCTTAGTTGTTATAAGGAGGTCATTTCAGACCAGAAATAGTGTTTTATTAAATCTTGTCCAAGGTGGACCCATCCTAAACTGAATACAGCAGGGGAAAGCAAATCCATGGAATAAAAATTTAGCATGCCTATCTATCACAGTTTCTTGCAAAGTACTCCACATTTCAAGATTAAAATGTCAGGCTGATATCACAGTGGGAAATTTTCTAAAGCAGATGGTGTCCTTTTTTTCCTTTTGAATTTGATGGCAAGCAGTACTGTGATGTCAGTTTCCAGGTGCAGAAATTGAGTTGTCCCAGCAGGTCTTACTCGTGAAAGCGCCAATCAATAGACCGTGAACTAAAGCCCTGCTCCCTGGAAGCCTGGAACTCCAGCCTTCCTTTCACAACTGACCCATGTTTATATCTCAGGGCAGTGTCCGAAAAATAGGGTGAAGGGCTGAAGGAATGGAGAGGAGAGAGAACTTCTGTTTTCTATCAAATAAAATTGTAAGGTTCAGGTTCTGTCCTTCTCCCCTCCCAAACCAAAAAATGGATAAGGTCTGCAGAGGAACCAAAAACATCTCCAAGATCCTGCTCCCTAGTATTTATTCTAAAAATTTAAAGTGCCTCAGACACTTTATTCTCTGACCTAAGAATAGTAATTTGGGCTGTTAAAACATTTCTCCCTATGGGAAAGGAGTTTCTGGCAGGCAGGGAGGAGACTCTCTGTGCACTGTGCACTCCCCATGGTGCAGCTTCGTGTTGTAGAGAAGTCTGGGGTTGACACTTGAGCACAATTGTCACTGAAATCTGGTTGTCCAGGATGACAGATGCAAACCAGATCACACTGACTTTAATGACACTGAGGGCATCTGGAAGTCTGTGATAGGTCAAGGGTCTGGGTACAGAAAGCAGGCTTTGTACCTCAGGACCCTGCTCATTCTAAGCACCACAGGTAGGACCAGAATCTGTCAACCTAGTCTTGGCAAAAGGAGGTCAGCAGCCACTGAGGCAGCCCATTAGAAATGTTCTGTCCAATCAAGGTATTTGGATGACTTTATTGGGACCTGTTTCCACATCTGTAAAAATGAGAGCATTGGATCATACAATGGCATGGCCTTTTCCGGCCACACAAATTCATGATTTTGCCATCCATCTAGGCAGGAGGCTGACCTTCTAAGAAAAATAATAGCTCCCCTAAACAAAGCCTGTATTAACAAAACAATAAGGAGGAAGGGTGACTGGTATTCACTAAGAAAGGACTTAGAGAAGAGCCACCCAGTAAGCAAGCCTCATTTTTATGCACGCTCCCAGCATTTCCAAATAAGCACTGTTTCTGCAGTCTGTATTTCACATTGAGCACCTATCAACCAACCATTGCCCTGAAAAGAGTTTGTGAGCATTTGGCTCCATGCTGTGAGCCCCTGGAGGTGTTACAAAAGTCCTGGTAATGTGCTTTGAAAGGAAGCTCCTAGTATTCCTTCACATTCATTAATAGAACTAATAGGGCATTGGAAGAGATCATGGTGCTAGTTCTGAAGTTTTGTCACACAAACTGACAGTAATACCTCTAAAAACCCCAATTACATGTTTCAGAGATGAAATTATCTAAAAGGTGGTGTTGTGGCAGATGAAATGAAAAGCCCAAGCAGCACTCTGAGAGGTGGAGGAACAAAGTTTTATTAAGTGTAGGCCCAGAGGAGAGTCAAGTCTCCAAAAACTCTGAGTGCCCTGTCTTGGTTTTCATAAGTTTATATAGGAACTCCAAGTGGGCAAATTCCTAAGCAAGTGGGCAGGCAGGAGTTACAAAAGCAAAAGGAGTGGGTTTAGCTTATCTTCCTAAAGCAGAGAGCTATTAAGGAGGGAAAGAGTCATTATCTGTTTAGAGTTGTAAATTCCAGGTGAAAGGGGCAGGCAGGGAGTGCTTATCTTCCTAAGGATGTGG
The DNA here is from genome assembly GCA_026826555.1 of Tolypeutes matacus. Taxonomy (NCBI): domain Eukaryota; kingdom Metazoa; phylum Chordata; class Mammalia; order Cingulata; family Chlamyphoridae; genus Tolypeutes; species Tolypeutes matacus. The sequence continues at coordinate 469,502 of JAKSZT010054091.1, read as the reverse complement.
ATTCCAGGGAGAAAAGGGAGGAAGGGAGAAAGGGATGGGGGATGCTTATTTTCCTAAAGCTGTGGGTTTCTGCTGAAAGGGGTTAGGGCTGCAGTACTTCTTTATCATTCCTCCATCTGATGGCCTTATAATTCCTTATGGGGCATCATCTGCTAACAGATTTTCAATAGTTCCCAAGGGTTGATATTTAACATGAGGCATTACTTGATGTTTTAAGACATTTAAGCAGGAAGTGATGTATTTTGTTAGGTACCATAGAATGCATGGCCCAAAATTTAAGGGGAAGAAGACTGCAGCTATTACTGGCATGAATGGCAAAATCCAGGAAAGGAGATACTGAAATTAGTTCCTGTTGGCAGATGCCTGGTATACACTGTTTAAGCAGTCTTTAGCTCATTCTTTTAGCAGGGCCACCTTGTCCCTAACTATCCCTGAGGAATTTGCATAGAAACAGCATTCTTCCCCCAGGGCTTGGCAGATTCCCCTGAACCTGTGGTGAACAAGTCTAGTCCTCGCCTGTTTGTCAAAACTACTTCTGCCAATGAGTCTATCTGGTCTTGCAACCCGTTGAAAACCCCCGATGTTTCTTTGAGGTCATTTGATGTTTCCCATGCTAGAGTTTGTATGCCCTCCTGACTGTGAGTGAGGCCTCTGCTACTGCTGCACTCCTGACTACTCCTAGTCCTAAGAGTATCAGAATTGCCTGTATTGCTCATTTGGCTCAGGAGAGCTCTCCAGGCAACTGTTCTCCATACACTGAGAATGATGGAACTGGCCAAGCCAGGTAACAGATGCCCTGGCCATCCTGGGGTAGGGAATGCTAGGCGTTGGTGCCACAGACCCAGATGGTGGAGTGCGCAGTGCATTGGTCAGGCTCATTGAATGGGCAGGTGGTGTTACAGTTAGCCTTTCCAAGAGGGAGGGTGGTTGAAAGAGACCCAGTAGTTATGTTTTTACAGCTAGCCAGTTTTCCTGGAGGTTCAATTATGTGGACTGGGAGGGGCTTGGTCCCCACCACAGAGTTGTCATGGGACAGGAGGGTTACATTCCATGGGACAGGTATGGGGAAGATGGTTATACTTGAGGAAGTGTATAGCCAGCAGGATGCAGCTATGTTGGGCTGGGATTCATTTAGGAGTTGGTGGAAATTTTGAACCTGGTTCTAAAGGATGTTGTGGGGGACAGTTCTAACTTTGGCTTTTAGTGTCTGGGCAGCTTTACTGATATTTTTCACCATGTTTTTCTCTGGGGGTTGGTTTACTGGGATCAGTTGGACTAGTATGAGGTCACCTGGGTCCGGCCCTGCTGGGTCGTATATTCCAATTCCTAGTTTTAGTTCTGTTTGGGCCTCTAAAAAGGTATTTTCTGATCCAGTGGTTATGTTTAATAAGATGAGTTTTGTGGGGTCACAGGTTTCTATGCCACACCCTGCCTGGCTGGGGATTTTCTGTAGGAGATATGGAGAAGTAGGTGGGAACCCCTTCCAGGGAGTGGTGGCACCTACCAGCAAGCCCTAAGAATGGCAGAATCCTCTGCTCTTGTGGGGGCCTCAGCAGAGGTATTTGTCATAACTCCCATAGTTGCAGCCCCTACACCCTCTCCTGGGGGCAGGTATGGGGGTGTGGGGGTATGGGCCAACTAGCAAAGTGTAAGGAGTGTGATCTTGGATTGTCCTGCAAGTGTCAAATATTACATAGGTCGAAGTTGCAACTGCTGAGAATGGGACTGAAGTGTTCAGCATGGATTGGTTGCCCCAGCTTTCACTAACTTGCAGCTGCCATAGATTTTGGGGATGAATATTGGCTCCTAAGGAGGGGCAAGGAAGGAAAGGATAAGCCAGTCAAGTCACAGAAGCATCCTATGATACACCAATAAGCAATTGCAATTAGGGCCCTATTCATTATAGTTCAGTCTGCAGGGGCCACAGCAGCAAGTCCAACTCCAAATACCAAGGCAAGTAGGATATATAAGCACAGGATACACCAGGAGCAGGGGTCTTTTCAGCAGGGGTTTGATGAAGTCATTGTTTGGGGATCCCGGACAACTCACACTCTCAAGGGGTGATTGGGTACAAGTTGGGCTGTCCAGCTGTCCTGCTCTTTATTGAGGTGTACCTTCTTGATCCTGGAATGATGGATCCAAGGGACGATACCTGCAACTTTAAGAGCAGTAGTAGTTACAAAGATCATAGTATGTGGACTTGTCTAGGAAGGCTGAAAGGGTTCTTTTTTCCAGTCTTTGACCCAGACTAGGCCCCCTGGCTGGTGGGGATCCACTGGTTGTCCCAGGGGAATGAGGTTCCAGGACAAGACAGATTTATGTATTTGGGCTAGAGTTTTCCCCAGCTGCTGGAGAATGGAATCTTGGCTTGCCTCCCCTAGAAGTTTGAGATTTCCTTTGAAGGCCCCGATAATTGGGGGTGGCTGTCCAAATAGAATTTCCAAGGATGAATAGCCTGTAGGTCCTAGGGTGCTTCTAACTCAGAGAAGTATTAAGGGAAGTAAGTCTACCCAGAAGAGACCAGTTTCTTGGCAGAATTTGGCTAGGGTGGCTTTGAGGGTTTGATTCATTCATTCAACTTTCCCTGAACTCTAGGGCCTGTAAGCAGTATGGAATTTCCACTGGATTCCTAAAATTTTCACCAGCTCTTGGATAATGGCAGCCACAAAGCCTGGGCCATTGTCACTTCCAGTAGACAGTGGCAGCCCATGTCAGAGAATGATTGCTCTACATAAAGCCTTAGTCACTTCACTTGCCTTTTTGGTGCGAGTGGGGAAAGCTTCGACCCAGCCTGAAAAGGTGCATATCATCACTAACAAATATTTGTACCCCCGACTTGGTTTCACTTCTGTGAAGTCTACTGTGAGATCTTCAAAGGGGGTTGTCCCAGTGTGCTGAACACCTGCCAGTGCATGGGGACCATGCAGTGGGTTGTTTTTGGCACATGCTTGGCACTAGCTGGTGAAGGTGGCACAGAGAGAAGCTAGTTGGGCTATGTAGTAGTATCTCCTGAGCAAGACTTCTAGCGCAGCTTTCCCTAGGTGGGTGAGTTGGTGGTATTGCTGGATGAGGGCATGAGTGGCTCCTTTTGGGACAAAAATCCAGTCATCCAGGAGCACCTAAGTTCCTTTGGGGGTTCGGCTTCCCCATTCTCTCTGGGCCCATTCCTGTTCTTCCCAGGTATAGCTTAGTTGATTAGTTTCTTGTCCTAAGAGGGACAGCTGTGGTGTCAATTCCGGAACTTGTGTTCTGTGGGTTCCTTCAACCACTTGCCGATCTGCTTTGTCAGCTAGCCTGTTTCCTTGAATGACCATATCCATTCCTTTCTGATGTCCCCGTCATTGAATGATGACGACTTTGTCTGGCTTGCAGATTGCTTCTAACAGTTGCAGGATTTCTTCTTTGTTTTTGATTTCCTTTCCCCCTGCAGTTAGGAGACCTTTTTCTTTATAAATTGCCCCATGGATATGGATGGTAGTGAATGCATACTTAGAGTCAGTGTAAATGATTACCGCTTGCCTGGCAGCAAGCTTCAGGGCTTAGACCAATGTCCAGAGTTCTGCTCATTGAGCGGACCATCCCCAGGGTAGAGATGCCACTTCCACCACCTGTTCAGTAGTGGTTACTGCATATCCAGCAAGTTTTTCTCCATTTTTAATGAGACTGCTTCCATCTGTAAATAGTGTCTGGTCTGGGGAAAGGAGTGGTTTGTCTTGGAGGTTGAGGCGACAAGCATAAACTTCCTGGGTCACTTCAACACAATCATTCTCAGGAACACCTTCCTCATCCGGCAAAAAAGTGACAGGGCTGAGACTGCGCACTGTTTCTATTGTCACGCTGGGGTTTTCACAGAGTAAACCTTGATAATGTGTGAGCTGGGGATTAGATATCCACTGGTGCCCATGTGAGTTCTTTACAGCAGTGACTGTGTGTGGCACCATAACACGAAGAGCCTGTCCGAGGGTTAATTTGTTGGTTTCTTTGATGGGGGTTATGGTTGCTGCCAGGACTTTCAGGCAGGGTGGCCACCCTGCAGCCACGGGGTCCAGCTGCTTGTAGAGGTAAGCGATGGGTCTTTGCCAGGGCCGACTCTTTGTTGGAACCCCAATGTTACTTTGGTCTTTTCATGCATGAACAGGTTAAAGTTTCGAGTTACATCCTGGAACCCTGGTCAGAACTTCGTAAAGGGGTTTGGCCATAGTTGCAAACCCAGGAATCCAGATGCTGCAGAACTCTGCAGCCCTGAGGAACTCAGGAAGCTTTCTTTTTGTGGTGGGGGTAGAGATGGTGCAGATCATTTTCTTTCATTCTGGTCTGAGCATCCAGTGCCCTTGTGTGATGCTGAACCCCAGGTACTTGACATGCTGTTTATAGATCTGGGCTTTTCTCCAAGACACTTTGTACCAAGTCTGTGTTAGAAGATGTAAGAGAGTCTGGGTCCCTCTCCAGCAGTCCTCTTCCATCTCACTGGCAAGTAGGAGGTCATCTACATATTGCAAGAGGGCACACCTGAAGTCCTTCCAGGGGTAGATGGCCAGATCTGCTGCCAAGGCTTTGCCCAAAAAGGGTGGGGAGTTTTTGAAGCCTTGTAGGAGCCGGGTCTAGGTTAGCTGAGTTTACTGCCAGATTCTGGGATCCTCTCACTCAAAGACAAACAGAGGCTGGCTTGGGGGGGGGGGGGGCAGCAGCAGGCAGAAGAATGCATCTTTTAGGTCCAAGCAAGTGAACCAGATGGCTTCAGGCAGCAGCTGTCCTAGCAAAGTGTACGGGTTGGGAAAAACCTGATGTAAGGTGAGAGTGGCATTATTGATGGCTCGTAAATCCAGCACTGGTCAATAACCTGTCCCATCTGGCTTCTTTACTGGTAATAATGGGGTGTTCCAGGGTGACTGGCACTTGACCAGGATTCCTTCTTTCTCAGGCAATCAATGTGTTCAACCATGTCCAATTGTGCTTTGTGGGGGATCGGATACTTCCTCTGCCTGACCAGGACCACTCCAGGCTTCAGGTCGATGATGATAGGTGTATGGTTTTGTGCCATTCCTGGTGGGGTTTTTTTCTGCCCAAACATGGGGGGAAAGTTCCAGCAGGTTTTCTGGATTCTGACTTGTATTTTCTTCCACATGAAATCTCCATTCTTCACTTCAGGGTATGGTGATGTGGAGAGTGAGGCTAGTCCCAAGGCTTAAGCTTGCTGGCCCTTCATGTTTGAAGGTAATCTGGGCTCCCAGTTTGGTTAAGAGGCCCCTACCAAGTAGGTGAACTGGACATTCAGTTAGGTAAAGAAATTCATGACTCACTTCACGGCCACCAAGCTGGCAAGTTCTTGAGGGGCAAAAAGGCCATTGGCTTGACTGGTCCTCAGTTGCTCCTATGATATTAGCAGTTTTTCCACTAAAGGGGGTGATGGGGACTGTGACCACAGACTATTCAGTGTCATTGTACACCATGAAAGTCAATGACTGGCCCCTGACTTGTAGTTTGACCATGGGCTCATGGGGGCCAAGTTTCATTGAGCCTGGTTGCCCCTATTTGGGGTTGAGCCCTGCCAGCCTGATCCAATGGTCTTGGGGCTCAGGTTAGTATTTCCCTTTATGGATGTTCCCTCTATGTGCCTGAGTCTTTGGGGGGCACTCATTTTCCCAGTGTCCACTTTCATTGCAGTAGGCACATTGGTCTCTGGCCAGGGGCAACCTTCTGGTGCTTGTCCCCCCTTTTTGAGGTGGCCCTTCTCATCTGGTAGGTTCAGGATTTCCCAAGGCTGCTGCCAGTAGGGAGGTTTGATGTTTTATTTGCTTCTTGGTCTCTCATTTGATGGCTTCATCTCAATTGATGAATACTTTATAGGTGACTTCAAGGAGTTGAGAGATGTTCATCCCCGCAAACCCTTCTAATTTTTGGAGATTTCTTTTAATGTCTGTTGCTGCCTGCGCAACAAAGGTGGCATTCATCATCCTCTGGTTTTCTGGAGCTTCTGGATCAAAAGGGGTGTAGATTCTGAAGGCCTCACAAAATTGTTCATAACAATCTCCTGGAGATTCATTGGGCTTTTGAGTGACTAAAGTCATCTTTGTCATGTTTCTGGGTCATTTTGCCCTTTCTTAGACCCCTCAAAGGAGCACTTCCCGATAGTGCTGAAGTGCAGCCTGTCCCTGATCAGTGTTGAAGTCCTAATTCAGTTGGGACTCTGACACTACCTCTCATGCCCAGTCTTCTGGGCTTGAGATGCCAGTATGGGCCTGCTCCTGCAGCCACTTTCAGGCTTTCATTAGAATCCATCGTCTCTCCTCCATATTAAACAAAGTTAGGAGGAGTTGGTGGCAATCATCCCAAGTAGGACATTGGGTTTGGAAAATGGATTCCATGAGATCAGTATGGGCCTAGGGCTTTTCTGAGTAGGAGGGAGTGTGGAGCTTCCAGTTTAAGAGGTCTCTAGTTGTGAAGGGCTGGTATTACAAAACAGGCCTCCTGGGTTTCATGGTCCCATCCTCACTGATCTGGGCTGGACCTTGTGTTTCATGGAGGGGCATCTGTAATGTGGGTTGTGCCAACCTGCGCCTCCTTGCTCTTGGGGTTCCAGGGCTTTCCTCAGAGTGGGTCAATGTTCCCAGAGGGACTGAAAATGGGTGTATTTCTGGGAGGTCTGCCTGCACCCCTGGACTAGGAGGAGAGGCTAGAGCAGCCAGAGCATATGGCTGTGGTGGGGGGTGTGGATCCTCTTCTGAGGACCCCGATGAATGACTGACTTCCAGAGCCCCATTCCCTAAGCAACCAATACCCTGCTCTGTCCCTTTATTCCAATGCACAATCGAACCTAAGGGGGCAGAGTCTGGGCTATCTTTAACCAAGAGTCAATGTAAGGAAACTGATTGGGGTGGCCAGGAGTTCCTGTGACAACCAGCCACACTGTGTGGACCCTGGTGTTATCCAGGGTCCCTTCTGAGGGCTAGTCTACATTAAAAGTGGGACATACTACTTCACATAAGGTTCAGAGTGTGCCAGGGTTCATCCAGATGCCACAATTTCTGGAAAAGCCCTTCTTTAAATTCTTGAGCATGCAGTTTAAGACGGTAGGTTTTGACTGTGATGAGCCCATACCCTGCATCAGTGGCAAAAGACAGACAAAGGAAAGGGGTTGCCTCTTTCAAGGCCACTCAGATGCCCACCTGTCTGCATCTCTTGTCAGAGCTTCAGCTTGTCTTAGCTAAGGCACCCAGGTAGAGTTCGGGGTGGGCTGTTTTGCTGTATGACATAGCCACAGAAAACAGGTTAGGGCCCACACAGGCTCCATAGTACAAGCTGTGGAGTCACAGACTGGAATAACAAAAGCAAGCCTCTGTCAACCTCACTCACACATACAATCACTCAGAAGTTACACCATCCCTCCCTCAGTAATTAACAGTAATAACTCCACACCCTGAGTCAGTGGTGCAAGATAGATGAAGGAATAGGATGCCTCTTCTGAGGCCACTCAGATGCCTGCCTATCTGCGTCTCTCACGAGAACTTTGGCTCATCTTGGCTAAGGCACCCAGGCAGAATTTGGGGTGGGCTGTTATGTTGTATGACATAGCCACAGAAAACAGGTTAGGGCCAACACAGGCTCTGTAGCACAAGCTGTGGAGTCACAGACTAGAATAACAGAGGCTAGCCTCTGTCATCCTCACTCACACACACAATTGCTCAGAGATTATGCAGTCCCTCCCACAGGGTCTGCCTATCTTGGGTTCTTGATATTCAAGACTTTGGGAGGAGATCAGTTTCCCCTTCTGTCCTGAGATGGACCTGACTGAGGACTTGGCACATGGGGTCTTACCTTTCCAGAATCTTCTGGCACTCTTCAGTATGCCTCCCCACTGAGTCAGGCTGGGGTGTGAGGATGCGGTCCACAGGGACCACCTCCAAAGGCAATCCCTTAAGAGGATGGGTGGCTCCCACCTTGGCTGCACCCATCTGCCCCAAGCTGGAGGCACAACGGGCCTGCTCAGTTGGGCTTTCCTGGTCAGGACACCAAATGTTGTGTCGGATGAAATGAAAAACCCCAGAGGCACTCTGAGAAGTGGAGGAACAAAGTTTTATTACACACAGGCCCAGAGAAGAGTCAAGTCTCCAAAATATCTGAGCACCCTGTCTTGGCTTTCATAAGTTTATATACGGACTCCAAGTGGGCAAATTCCTAAGCAATCGGGCAGGCAGTGATTACAAAAGCTAAAGGAGTGAGTTTAGCTTATCTTCCTAAAGCAGAGGGCTATTAGGGAGGAAAACAGTCATTATCTGTTTAGAGTTGTAAATTCCAGTTGAAAGGGGCAGGCAGGGAGTGCTTATCTTCCGAATGATGTGGATTCCAGGGAGAAAAGGGAGGAAGGGAGAAAGGGATTGGGGGGTGCTTATCTTCCTAAAGCTGTGGGTTCTGCTGAGGGGGTGTTAGGGCCATAGCACTTCCTTTATCAGTGGTTCACAAGACAGAATCAAGCAGAGTTGCCTTTATTCTCCAAGAGATCCTCATCTTCCATGCAGAGTTTTGTTTTTTTTTTTTTTTTTTTACTATTTTCAATTCAGTTTTCAGGATCTCATGTTTGTTTTTCATTCCGCATCATTTTCGGGCAAGCTCTGAGCACTTACAGTTCTCTGAAGGATTGTTTGGGACTTGGTCCAAAGACCCTGGAAAACCTGAGGTAGAAGAGTTCATTATAAAACTTGTGATCACAGCTCTGGCTGTTAACATGGGGCAGAGGCATTGTTCAAATGCCCCACAGCATTCTCATATTCTTCTTGGGCTTGTAAGTCCTTCACCAAGCTATATGTGTTTTAGGCAGAATTTCTGAAGTGCTTCAGCACATTTCAGAATAGGTATCTTGGAAATCCTGACATTCTTCAAGGCAAGTTTCCATTGCCTTCCTGACTCTCAGTCTGTTTTTGAAACTGGGGTCACCTGACTTTTGGGGTCCAAGTAAATACAATATCCCATGCAGAATGGCCATGTTGTTCGGTGGTGAGGTGGTGTTTCCAACCAAACATTTCCTTTGGCTATGGAGTGTAGAGGGTGGCATTGACCCACAAAACAGTTGTGGACCACCCACCCTCCAAGATTGAAGTTTTTGTACAATAATTTTATTCTTTATCTTTAGTACATTTCTGCATTAGGGAGCCACCCAATTATGTGGTATCATGACTAATGAAAACAGCTTACAAATGAAGATATCTACTTAGGCATAAGGGGCTTTCTTGTCTTCTGGCAGAATGCACAAGAGCTGTGGTAATGGGCAATTTAGGAAGCTCTTTTTAATGTCTGTATGTATTTGCTGAGCAACTCAGTTTGCTGAAGAAGCTGCAAGCTGATGTAAAGAAAATTTGCAAGGTGGTAGTCATGATAGCTGTGTGGTAGGACTTCCTTTTCCTTTGAATATCTCCAAAGAGTATGTGAAATGAGGACTATAATTTATCTTTTGTTCCTTTAAAAAGCAAATGAATAATGAAGTGTCTTCCTAACATGCACACTATAAAATGAAAATGTTCATTACAGGAGAAGGAAACTGATGAATTGGAAACCATGGAATAGAGCATTCCTTGTGTCTGAAACAGGACAGGATCCCTGTGGACAACAGTCCATACATCAGAGGCCACCATGGTAATCTGCAAGGTTGGGAAGGGCAGGGCTTTGGGGGCTGGGTCAGACAATGGCAGGAAGTTCCGGTGGCCAGCCAGGGGTGTGACCGTGACCACCAGATTGAGCCAGGAGCCAAATTCCTCTTACTGATCCCTCCCTCTTTACTTCAGGTGATGTATGTCAATCATGCCACTGTGACCCAGCTGCATCTTGATACGTAGATTCTTGAAGACTCCAGTCTTCCACGTGGTAGCGGTGGCATTCGCCATTTTACAATCTTGCCAGCACTGAATGAGCATCCCTCTCCCTTTCTCCATATTCTCTCCAACACTAGTGGATATGTTTTAAAATATTTTTTTTTAATTTTAAATTTTAGTACCTTTATTGACAATGCACATTTAAAACAAAAAATTAAACAAACAAATAAAACACACACATACAACAGATTTTACCAGATTGCACATAGAGATGCTCCAACAAATGTTCCTTCTCTCTCTTTTGTTGCTTTAGGATACCTCTCCCCCATGTTACCAAAAAATTCCAGCCTTGGGGATCCCAACAACTTAAAAAAGAGGAGTGGGATCATGACCAGCGATACAACCTGCCTCTAAGTCAATGAACAGAAAGACACAAGGTTAGATGATAGTTTAAAAAGAAAGACTTCCGTTCCATTTTATATCAGGTTCCCACCCAATGAAAGGGCATCATGAGAAATGAAAAGAGAATTAAAATGCAGAAGGCTATTACATAACAACACTTGGGGTTGTTGTCTTCTCACAGAATTCCCGAGAGATGCTGACCTGGGCCATTTAGCCAGCTCTGCTTCTGTTTGAAGATATTCTGCTTGGAAACATTGCCTGGTGAGGAAGCTGCAAGGTGATTTACACAAAATGCATGAGCAGCTAATCATAGCTGTGTGATATGGCTTTCTATTTCTTTTGAATAGTTCCAAGTCAAATGTAAAATGAAGAAAATAATGTATCTTTTATTATCTTAAGGAGAAAAGGCAAAGGAATGTAGCTTCTTAACTGTGCCACAGTCACAAGGAATTCAGCTGAGAGTTACAGATCTAGTTGAAGCCACCAGATATAAAAGTATTTGGGTCTGTAACCGTCCATGATACCTGTCAACAATCCCAGATGGTATCCAGGAGTAAGGACTTGTGTTCATCTGAGTTGAATACGACATACAAGAATATTTCTCAAGGGATTCCAGAGATTTTACAGACATGTGAGGAAGGCCATGCTTTTCAAGCCTCTCAGGAAAATATCTCATCTGTTTTTCATGCCTGATCATAACTTCTGCAAAATAAGCAGAGAATGGTTGTTTTTCCCTGACTGACACATAATCAGGAGAGCAAGTATCCCAGATGTGCCAATCGAACATTTCTTGTGAGGGCGTGGTGATTTTGGTCTCAATTGTTGACTTGCAACTTGATCCTTATGTCTTTGGCTAGAAAGGCATGGGTTTAGTTGAGTTTCTGACTTAGGGGATCTGGCCCTTTTGGCATTGAAATGCCTCGTCCCTATTCCCGGCTCCTTATGACTGATATGTCTCTTGTATCTTGTTCAGGGTTTTAGGAATGGAATTCAGTCGACCAACCTCGTGAACTGAGCTCTAACCCTGAACTTGCATTTCAATCCTGACTTTTGTTCCTCTAGTCTGAAGGTAAGCCGCTGTGGTTTGCAGAGTGTATGATAAAGTGAATTTTTGCAAGGGCTCTGGGAGAGGTTGAAGTGGAATGCTTCATGCAAATAATGACTCCCAGGAGAAAATTTCAATGAAACCTTTATTACCGGTTGGGGCACACTCCCTAGTGAGAGTTGCACCTCACTAGGTGACTAAAGTTTTATAGAACTCCTTCCTGCCTTGCCAATTCTTTTTTGCACGTGCCAAAACCAGAAATGGTTTAATCATCATACAAATTTCTATAGCAACTGAAAACAGGATTCATCTACTAGTTGATTGCCTTCAGCTGCGGGGAGTTTCCCTTCTGGTGTCCCTTGCAGTGAACAATGGCTACTTGGTTAGGGAATAAATTGGCTTCTAATAGTGCTAAGACTTCAGCCCCATTTTTAATTTTTTTTCCTCCAGATGTTAGGAATCCTCACTTTTGGTACAGTGCACCATGTACATGGGCTGTAGCAAAAGCATAACGACTGTCCATATAATATTGACAGTTCGCCTTTTGGCCATCTTAGCGCTTGGGTAAGGGCTATTAGTTCGGCCTATTGGAAGGAGGTGCCATGGCTTAAGGATTGAGCCCAGATAGTTTTGGGTGGCTCTACTACTGCTGCTCCCATCTACGTAGAGATTATGGGAAGTCTCCGGCAAAAGCACATAGGTGAGGTCTGGGTGTAGTCCCGTCAGGGTTTCCAGCAAATGCAAGCAGCCGTGGGCCACCAGGGGGGCACTAGAGTCAGGGAGCAGGGTGGCTAGATTTAGTACCTCCGTTTTTGAGAATACCACAGAGGGTGGGTTCAACAATAAAACTTGATTTTGCGTGATTCGGGCATTAGATATCCAGCTGTCTGGAGGACTGCGGAGGAGGGATTCCACTGAATGTGGGGCCGTTACCACCAGGTTTTGGCCAAAGGTTAACTTAGAGGCTTCCTTGACTAAAAGGGCAGTGGCTGCGACGGCTCTTAGGCAGTTGGGCCATCTAGCAGCTACATAGTCCGGCTTTTTTGAGAGGTACACTACTGGTCAGCGCCAAGGCCCAAAGGACTGGATTAAGACTCCTTTACTAACCCCTCAACTTTCACCAATGAATAGATGGAAGGCTTTGTACAGATCAGGTAGCCTGAGGGCAGGGGCACTCACCAGAGCTGTCTTCAGACCTTCAGAGGCTTTTTGCTGCTCTTTGGTCCACAACGAGCCATTTCCCTTGCCCGCCGTGGCGGCATAGAGGGACTTAGCAATTTCCGTGAATCCGGGAATTTACAGCCTGCAAAATCCCACCATACTAAGAAATTCGAGTACCTGTCATTTTGAGATTGGTGCTGGGATGCCCAATACGGCTTGTATCCTCTCTCGTGAAAGTTGCCGTCCCCTTTTTTTAAGATGTATCCTAGATATGTTATGGAGTGGGAGCAGAGCTGAGCCTTTTTGGCTGATACACGATACCCCATTTCTGCCAATGCTTTGAGTAGGGTAAGGGTTGCCGCTTTGCAAGAGTCTGAGTCCGGTGTGGCTAGAAGGAGGTCATCTACATACTGAAGTAGGGTAACACCTGGATGCTGCTCCCTGAAGAGGGACAAGTCCTGCCCCAGAGCCTCCCCAAACAAGGTGGGGGGAATCCTTGGGGAAGTCTGGTCCAGGTTAGTTGCCCACTTCCCCCAGGTGGAGGGTCCTTAAAAGCAAAGATGGGTTGGCTAACGGGTGCCAATGGTATGGAAAAGAATGCATCTTTTAGATCCAGAACAGAGTAGGTGGTATGCTCTTGAGGGAGCTGGCTTAGAAGTGTGTAAGGGTTAGGGACAGTGGGGTGTATTGTTTTTATAGGCCTCCATTAGACACTCTAGAAAGGAAGAGGATGACTCATTAGGCCCTTGGGTAGTTTCACTCACCTTAGAAAGATTTGTTAGCTTTCTGGTGGCAGCTTGAAGGCCACGTAGGAGAGTCTGGAGAAACCGCTTGAAAGCCTCCTTACTTTGATCCTGATTGTAATTCCAGTCTGGTCTGGTTGAGGGGAACACATGTTTTATTTGGCCAGAGTCAGTAGTAGGTTGGCCAACTCGGCCCAAGATGGTTTTGACAGCCTCCCTATGGATATGATCTCTCTCCTCCGAGGTGAATAGGACCTGTAATAATTCCTGACAGTCATCCCAGCTGGGGTTATGGGTGAAGAAGGTAGTTTCTAGGAGAGAAATCAAGCCTTGGGGTTTTTCCGAAAATGGCAGATCTTGATTTTTCCAATTATACAGGTCTGTAGATGAAAAGGGGGCATATACCATGAACGGGAGACCTTCATCACCCAGACCTGGACCTGCTTGGTGGAGGGGCAGTAAGGGGACTGGGTCAGGCAAGTTGTAGGAAGCTGCAGAAGCTTGATACTGGGTGCCCTTTCACATATGGGGGGGCTGGTTAGAAAGGTATCAGCGGTTGTGGGGAGTGGAGGGTAGAGATTGTTAGTGGGTGACTGGGTTAGAGGGGGAGGAGAGGGAGTGGATGGAGAGGGGGCAGACAGAGGGGATCGAGGGGTAAGTTGGGGGGTAGGTAGGTAAGGGGGGGGTTCATCAGGAGCATCCTGCAGGACCAAAGGACTGGGGTTTTTCACGGGAGCTTTTAAAGGAAGTTGAGTCTCTGGCTGGGCTGAACACCCATGTCCTGCAAGACAAATTTTTAGTTTCTTGGGAGTGTCTGTAAGAAGATCTAGCCACAGACTGTTGGGAGGCTTGTAGTTCCTTCAGATGGCCAGCCCACACCAAAGGTGGGCCACTCCAACTCGCATAGGGTTCGGAGAGTCCCCGGGTTGACCTTGGCTCTATGTCCAGTGGCTGCTTTTTTTGAATTCCTGAAAATTCTTTAGAAAACAGACAAGGGGTAGGGCAAAAGGAGGATTGCCCTTCCATAGCAATGAACACGAAGAGCAAAGAACAGAAACTGAGCAGAAATGTTACAGACAGACAGACGGCCGGCTACACACACAGACACACAAACCTTGAGCCTATTCAGAGGCCCCGAGTGACATCTCACCTGGTGGCCAGGCTGTGGGAGTAGCGCCGCATCCAGCAGCCTAACAGCCTGCCCTGGATCCAGACTTACCGAAGCAGAACAGAACTGATGGTTTCTTAGGTTGAATAATTTATTTCCCCTGGAGTTTCTGGCCAGACTGAGGACTTACCGGGGCTGAGGAATATCTCTCAGAGGCCTCCCCCTGGAAGCCTCAGTGTGGCAGGCTCCCGTCAATCTCGCTGGGGCCTCCAAAATGAAGTGGAACACTTCATGCAAATAATGACTCCCAGGAGAAAATTTCAATAAAACCTTTATTACCGGCCGGGGCGCACTCCCTAGTGAGAGTCGCACCTAAGGTCCGGTGACTGCAGTTTTTATAGAACTTCTTCCCGCGTGGCCAATTCTTTTTCATGTGTGCCAAAAGCAGGAATGGTTTAATCATACATATTTCTATAGCAACCAAAAACAGGATTGTTTTAATCATGATACATATTTCTATAGCAACCGAAAACAGGATTGTTTTAATCGTCATACATATTTCTATAGCAAAGCAAGCAAGCAATGTTCCAGAAGCTGATGTTTGCCGTTAGCATTCCAGCAGGGAGGGGGAGTGGTTGATCTTTGGGGCATGACGTACTGATTCTTTTCAGACCTGGATGGGCACCTTGTTTCTATCCACAATTGTTAGAGGATTTTTCTACTGGGAATTTCCTGGTACTGTTTTACTTCCTTCTCAAGGTATGCTTTGTGTTCTTCTGATTCACAGAGTGTCCCAGAGCAGCATTTGTGCCCTTGGAAGGCAAAGTGGCTGTTCCCAGAGGTGGCAGGGGTATTGTGTCATATTTGAGGAGAAACGAGCTCCTTCCTGAGCTTGATGGCTGACAACCAGTGCTGGTTGCTTTTACATTCCCTTACAAATTTCTGTCCATTCAAAGCAAAGGTAGGAATTCTAAAGAGGATGGCAATGCTTCAGCCTCACACCCCATGCCCCTTTCCCCTGCCACATGCCCAGGCTGTTTGGGAGCTCGACCCTGGATTCTGATTGGTTTCACTTTTGCAGCCTGCCTGACATGGTGACCAGATTGCAGAAAGAATGGTATGGTTCATTTCCAGAAGAGAAAATCAAAGGACAGCAGAAGCAGCCCCGGCCCTCCACCCCATGCCTGACATTCCATCTGTTTTCTGAGTGCTCCCACCACCACCACGTAGGACTCTGAAACCAGTCTGAGCTGACCAAAGAGAGAGGCCCAAGGGAGGTTTTCTGTGACCCACCAGATATTCCCCCAAGATATTGTTCAAGACCACCCTACCCCTCTTGGGAGGAGGGGCTAGCCATCCCATTAACAATATATCCTCCTTGTTTCTCAGGGTCCCCTTATGGCCACTTTGATATGGGCCCACAGGATTTACCCTCTGGCTTTTACCCAGGTTCATTGAGTTCTAGTTGAGACTGGGTCTATGCTTTGGGTTCCTTGTGGTCGGGAATTGGACCTACTCTTTGGGGCAGATGTGTAGAGCCATGGATACCCATTTTTGTGGGTTATATGTGGGGTGGTACGGGGAGTGCACAGGGCTGCCAAGGAAATCCTCCTGGGTAGCAGCCACATCCTACCAGGCCCGACGTGGGTCCCTCTCTCTCTCAAGGAACCATCCTTTCTTTGGGTCAAGTGGCAGTTCTACATCATGCCCTTGGGAACATGGCTGTTTCCTCCATACATAGCTTCCAGAGTTCTTTCCATGCTCTCTTTCACAGCTGCAGTGGTGTGGGTCAATTTCCAATCCCACCAGCAGAGAATAAGTGCTTCCTTGTCTACCTCCAGATCCTCTCCTACCCTAGTCTTCTTCTTTTAATTCATAAACTGGTGACCTTTATGGACAAGGTACCATCATTAAAATACACAGACATTTTAGTATTTAGAGATCACAGATACTGATGCTCCATAAAAGTTCTAAAACTTTTGCTGTTTTAGGAGAATTCTTGCTCCTGATACCACCAATAGTCCAGTCCTGTGTCTTTCAGCTTAGAAAGTATGGTGTGAGGGCCATGCTACACAATCAGGGAACAGAACATCATGTTTTTCCATGATAAATTTAGTTGAATCTCTCTAAATGTTTAAAAGCTCAGTTTGGATAAACAATCAAGTATTCATGCAATTTAGAAATGGATAGCAAAATGGACTAACTTTAAAAATATGAATTCTTCAGCTTTATCAAAGGTATACTTAATCTTTCCCCTTTTTATTAAGAGGGAGGACTCGGCATTTTTAAGTAAGTATTGTTAAATGGATGTACGTTATAAATGCACATTTTAAGAAAACACCAAACCCGGTGTATTTCAATTTTCAGTAACTGGAGAATTGAGTATTAACAAAATGCAAAGTCATGATCAAAATGTACACTTCAGTGGCAAAGTAAATAACAGATACAAGTGGATTTACACAAATTAAAAAAAATTTAACCTGGGTAGGCTCCAGTGTGGTTCACCACTCTGTATCAAGCAGAGTTGCCCTTATTCTACAAGAGATCTACATCTTCCATGCAGAGTATTTTTTTATTATTTTCAATTCAGCTTTCAGAATCCTGTGTTTGTTTTTCATTCCACATCATTTTAAGGCAAGCTCTGAGCACTGAAAATTCTCCGAAGGATTGTTTAGGGCTTGGTCCAAAGACCTTGGAAAACCTGTGGTGGAAGAGTTCAATATAAAACTTGCAATCACAGCTCTGGCTGTTGACACAGGGCAGAGGCATTGTTAAAATGCCCAATGGCCTTCTCATATTCTTCTTGGGCTTGTAAGTCCTTTGCCAAGCTGTATGTGTTCTAGGTAGAAATTCTGAACAGCTTTGGCACATTTCAGAGTAGGTATCTTGGAAATCCTGGCTTTCTGCTAGGCAAGTTTCAGTTTCCTTCCTAGTTCTCACAGCTTGAGGTCACCTGACCCTTGCAGTCCAATTAAATATATTACCCCATGCAGAACAGCCCATGTTCACAGGCAGTGAGGAAGCTTTTCCAACCAAATATTTTCCTTGGCTGTGGAGTGAAGAGGGCTGTGTTGACCCACAAAAGGGTTCTGGGCCACCCACCGACCAAGATTGACGGTTTTTGTACAGTAGTTTTATTCTTTATCTTTAGTACTTTTCTGCATTAGGGAGCCACCCAATTATGTGGCATCGTGACTAATGAAAACAGCTTACAAATGAAGATATCTACTTATGCATAAGGGGGTTTCTTGTCTTCTGACAGAATGCACAAGAGGTGTGGAAATAGGCAATTTAGGAAGTTCTTTTTAATGTCTGTATATATTTGCCTAGCAACTCAGACTGCTGAAGAGGTAAAGAAAATTTGCAAGATGGTAGTCATGATAGCTGTGTGGTAGGACTTCCTTTTCATTTTGAATATCCTCAAAGAGGATGTGAAATGAATATAATTTATCTTTCATTCCTTTAAAAAGCAAATGCAAAATCAAGTGCTTTCCTAACATGCACATTGTAAAATGAAAATGTTTATTACATGAGCAGGATATCGATGTGTTGGTTACCACAGGATAGAGCATTCCATGTGTCTGAAACAGGGCAGATCCCTGTGGACAACAGTACATACATCAGAGGTGATTTTGGGGATCCATGGGGTTGAAAAGGGCAAGGCTTTGGGTTTAGGTTGGACAATGGCATGAAGTGCTGTTGGCTCGCCAGGGGTGTGACCAGGACTTCCGGATTGAACCTGGATCCAACTTCTTCTTAAGGATCCTTCCCACTTTACTTCACATGGTCTATGTCAAACCTGCCACAGTGACCCAGCTGCAACTAGATAGTAGCTTCTTGAAGACCCTGCAGACTTCCACGTGGCAGTGGCGGCATTCGCCATTTTACAATCTCACCAGCACTGAATGTGAGTCCCTCTGTCTTTCTCCACATCCTCTCCAACACTTGAGGGTATGTTTTAAGTACTTTTTAAAAATTTTTTACTTTTTCTACCTGTAGTGACAATGCACATTAAAAACACACAATCAAAGAAAGAAAGAAAACACACAAACACACACCAAACTTTTACTGGATTGCACTTAGAGATGTTTCAAAAAAAGTTCCTTCTCTTTATTTTGTTGCTTTAGATATCTCTCACCCATGGTACAAAAAACTTCCAGCCTTGTGGATCCTGGCAACTTAAAAAAGAGTAGTGGGATCATGACCTGCTAGACAACCTGCCTCAAACTCAATGAGCAGAAAGACAGAAGGTTCGGTGATAATTTAAAAAAGAAAGACTTCCATTCATTTTATATAAGGTTGCCACCCAATGAAGGGGCATTATGAGAAATGAAAAGAGAATTAAGATGCAGAAGGCTATTACATAAAAGTACTTGGGTTTGTAGTCTTCTCACAGAATGCCCAAGAGGTGCTGAGCTGGGCCATCTAGCCAGCTCTGCTTCTGTTTGAAGATATTCTGCTTGGAAACATTGCCTGGTGAGGAAGCTGCAAGTTGAGTTACAGAGAATGCACAGAGCAGGTAATCATAGCTATGTGATATGGCTTTCTATTCTTTTGAATACCTCCAAGTAAAATGTAAAATGAAGAAAATAATGTATCTTTTATTCACTTGAGGAGAAAAGGCAAAGGAATATGGCTAACTATCTCACGGTCACCACAAATATGGAATTCAGCTGAAAGTTACAGATCTAGTAGGAGCCACCAGATATGAAAGTACTTGGGTCTGAAACAGTCCACAATTCCTGTCAACAATATCAGGTGGCATCCAGGAGTAACAACTTGCATTCATCTGAGTTGCTTCCATACAAAAATATGTCTCAGTGCATTCCAGACATTTTACAGATGTGCAAGGAAGGTCATGCTTTTCAAGTCTGTCAGGAAAATATTTCATCTGGTTTTTAAGCGCAATCACAACTTTCGAAATGTAAACAGAGAATGATTGCTTTCCCCTGACTGATACATTTTCAGGAAAGCAAGTATCCCAGATGCTCCAAATGAATGTTTCTTGTGAAGGCATGATTTTGGCCTCAATCATTGACCTGCAAGTTGATCCTTATACCTTTGACTAGAAATGCACGGGGTTAGTTGAATTTCTGACTTAATGGGGACCTGGCTGTTTTTGCAGTGGAATGTCTGGTACCCTATTCCTGGCTCCTTAGGAAATCCTAATCATGGTTCTAGGAATGGAATTCATTTGACCAACCTCATGAACTGAGCTCTAACCTTGGTCTTGCATTTTGGTACTGAGTTGTGTGCCTCTAGCCTTAAGGTAAGTTCTGGGGCGGTTTGCAGAGTGAATGATAAAGTGAATTGTTGTGAGTGCCCGGGCTTGGTATGCTTTGTGTTCTTCTGATTACCAGAGTGCAACTGGAGCTACATTTGTGCTCTTGGAAGGCAAAGTGGCTGTTCCCATAGGGGGAGGGATGTTGTGTCAGATTTGAGGAGAAATTAGCTCCTTCCTGAACTTGATGGCTGACATTTGGTGCTGGTAGCTTTTACATTCCCTTCCAAATTTCTGTCCTTGCAAGGCCAAGGTAGACATTATAAAGAGGATTACCACACCTCTGCCCCTCATCCCTTCCACCCACCACAGCCCAGGGTGTTTGGGAGCTCACCCCTGGATTCTGATTTGTTTCATTATTGCAGCCTGCCGATCATGGTGACCAGATTGCAGAACGAAGGGTACGCTTCATTTCCAGAAGAGAAAATGAAAGGACAACAGAAGCATCCCTTGCCCTCCACACCACACCCAAGACTCCACCTATTTTCTGAGAGCCCCACCACCACCACCCAGGACCCTGAAACCGGTCTGAGTTGGCCTAAGTGAGAGGTCCAAGGGAGGTTGTCTATGACCCACCCACTCCCAGGTTTCCCCCAACACATTGTCCAAGGCTCCCTGTCCCCCATGGGAGGAGGGCCCAGCCATCTCATTCACAGTAAGTCCTCCTTGTTTCTCAGGGGTCCCTTTATGGCTGCTTTTATATGGGCCCACTTGTTGTAACCTCCGGGTTTCCCCAGGTTTGGTAAGTCATAGTTGTGACTTGCTCTATGCTTTGTGTTCCTTGTGGTCAGGAATTGGGCCTGCTCTTTTGTGTGGATGTCTAGAGCCCTGGACATCCACTTTCAGGGGTTATGTTTGGGGTGGTGTGGGGAGGGTGAAGGTCTGCCAAGGAGTTCCTCCTGGGTAGCAGCCACATCCTACCAGGCATGACATAGGTCCCTCCCCCTCCCAAGTACCCATCAATTTTTTTAATAAAGTGGCAGTTGTACATCATGCCCTTAGGAACATTGTTGTTTACTCCATACATAGCTTCCAGAGTTCTTGCCATGTTGTGTTTCACCACTGTGCTGGTATGGACCATTTTCAAATCTCACCAGCAGAGAATGAGTGCTTCCTTGTCTACGTCCAGATCCTCTCCTGCCCTAGTCTTCTTCTTTTAATTCAAAAACTGGGGGAAATTTATGAACAAGATACCATCATTAAAATACACAGACCTTTTACTATGTAGAGATCACAGACACAGATGCTCCATAAAACTTCCAACTGTTTCGCTGCTTTAGAATAATTCTTGCCCCTGATAGCACCAATATTCCAGTCCTGTGACTTTCAGCTTGAAACCGTAGTGTGAAGGCCATACCACATAATCAGAAAACAGAACATCACATTTTTCCATTATAAATTTAGTTGATTCTCTCTAAAGATTTAAAAGCTCAGTTTGGAAAAACAATCAAGTACAGATCAGATACACAAATGCTACATGAAAGTTCCAACTCTTTTGCTGTTTCTGGATAGCTCTTGCCACTGATAGAACAAATATTGCAGTCTGTGACTACCAGTTAGAAAAAAATGTGTAGGTCATTGCTACATATTCAGGGAAAAGAATGTTATGTTTTTCTGTTACAAATTTTTTTTAATCTCTCAAAAGTTTTTGATGCTCAGTTTGGATAAATAATCATGTATTCATCCAATTTTCAGATGGAGAGCAAAATAGAATAGCTTTAAAAATATGAATTCTGTAGCTTTCTCATGTATACACAATTTTTCCCTTTTCTTTCAAGATGGAGTACTGGCCGTTTTATGTAAGTACTGTTACATGTTAAGTTATCTTAAATGTTTTAGTGTTAAAGGTGGACTACAAGCCTGAACGATTTGAACGTTTTAGCAGAGAGATGGAGACATCAATAATGAAGTTGATATGTAGGAAAAAAACAATAACCATTCCCCTCTCTCCCTTAACATCATAGAGATGAAAGCTGCCATCTATAGATAGGCTCATCTCTAAAGTCTACTCAGACAAGGAAACAATCTTTGAGGATAGGTCAAAAGAAGTTATCCAAACTAAAAGAGAAAAGTGTAAAACATGGCTGGGCATCCAAGAGCTGTGGGACCATAGCAAATGACTCAAAACATTTGTAATTGAGATCACAGGAGAGCAAGAAAAGAACAGAAAAGATATTTGGAAATGACTTGGAATTTTCTAAAAGTAATGAAAGTCATGAAACCACAGATTAAGGAAACTCAGAGCCTACCTAACAGGATAAATATAAACTGTACACACACATACACAACACATCTAAACAAAAATTCAGACTGCTGAAAACATGACATACAAGGGAACAAAAATAAGGAATACAGTAGAATCTTGTCAGAAACTATGCAAATTAAAGGACAATTCTTAAAGTGACTAAAGGAAGCCACTTTAACATAGCCAAATTATGTTTCAAACATGAAGGAAAAATTATGAATTTTCTTAAAAACAAAATCTTTTAAAAATGAAAGCTTTTGAATTGCACAAGACATGCTAAAATAGTTCTTTGGGCAAAGGAATTACACCAGTCTAAAAATTGGATCCACAAAAGAAATGAAAACCAGGAAATAGTGAAAATGAAGGTCAAAATATAACCTACACAATCCTTTTTAACAGTGCTAAAAGACAGCTCATTGTCTAAAGGAAAACTAGGCAGTGTATTGTGCATTATGGCATAAGCAAAAGTCATATGTGTAACAGTAAAAGCACAAGGGATGGGAGGGAGGAGCTGGATATGGACTGTTTATTAGGTTTTCACACTACACATGGATTGGTGTAATGTACTTGAAGGTAGGCTGGATGTGTATCATACGCCCTGGGGTAATCACTACAAAATAAAAACTTAAATAACAGTGTAATGACAGGATACTTATGCAGATTAGGTGGCCTGAGCAAGGCATCTGGCACTCGTGCTCCATCAACAGAACCTGGGCTCTAAGCAGCCTGTCCCCCTCCCCACATCTGACTTAGGACCTAAGGAAAAGAAGGATTGCAGCCAGCAAATAAGGCCTTGTCTGGGTGCAACATTGCTATTCAGCTCCTTGTACCCTGACCAAAAAATAATAATAATAATGCTGACCTGAGTATATTTAAAATTTTGAAATTGATGTCATCATGGATTCTTTGGCATTAAGTTCAATTTTGGGGGAATATT
This sequence comes from Tolypeutes matacus, assembly GCA_026826555.1. Lineage (NCBI taxonomy): Eukaryota > Metazoa > Chordata > Mammalia > Cingulata > Chlamyphoridae > Tolypeutes > Tolypeutes matacus. Next base: position 446,777 of record JAKSZT010054091.1, on the reverse strand, counting down.
GCATCAAGATATTATTTATCTTGATAACAGTTTTTTTGATGCCTCACTCACCTCACCCTATTCCCAGGCCTGTTTGGAAGAAAAAGTATTCAGGGAAGCATGGTCTGGCCTTGTGGACCCAGGCTGAGGGAGGGTGGGGCCCCACCTGCAGGGTCCTTGCTTTGAAGAGTGAGGCTTGAGCCCAGGATGACACAGGAGGAACTTATGGGGGTCTTGGACTATACCCTAGGGAAGAGGCCTTGCAGGGTTTTGTCTCACCTGAAAAATATCTGTCTTCAACTGGTGGCACAGACTTCCCAAACCCATCTGACTCTTTGAGTCATTTCTTTTACAGCAAGAAGAAGGGCCATAACCTAAGTATCTGTTTTAGTATTGGGGCCACTGTAAATTGAGGCTCTTCTTTTCCCATTCCCTGCCCCCACCCCAGTCTGCCTTCTAAGGACACTGTCCAGCCCCCAAGAAAGGAAGGACTCAATTACTCAATCAGGCTCTATCTGTTTTCACTCTGGCCTCCATGGACTACTACCCTGAGCATCCAACATCCTTTCTCCTCTCCTGGAAGGTGTCTGTTTCACACAGAGCTACTTAGAAGCCTGAGTCCTGGGGATTTTGCTCCAGCAAAGGGTCCAGAAGAACTGTGCTCAACAAAATTGATATATATTAATAAAGCATACAATTCATCCTAAGTGTACAATCAATGGTATTTGGTATAATCATAGAGTTGTGTATTCACTACTTCAATTTTTATTAGAGCATTTTCATTATTTCAATAATAATAATAACAAACAGAAAACAGAAAAATAATCAAACAAAATTCTTCACCTCTCAATCTCTCTATGCTTCCCCTGCTGTACATAGCTGCTATTCCTGCCTATTCTTGCACATTTATAAATTTATTAAGCAGTGTTATTGAGATATATTCACATACCATAAGGTCTATCCAAAGTATATAATCAATGGCTTTTAGTATAATCACAGTGTTCTGTGTTCATCACCACAAAAATTTTTAGAATAATTTCATTACTCCAAAAATAAAAATTCCAACCCCCTTAGCAGTCCTTCCCCAGCCTTATATAACTACTAATCTAATTTCATCTTTATAAATTGATTTATATTTATATTTTATATAAATGGAATCATACAATATGTAGGGCTTTTTGTCTGGTTTCTTTCACTTAGCATAATGGGTTTTTTTTGTCTGATAGAATATCTTGTAGTATAAACATATATTTGTTCAGCTTCAAAGAAAAATGGTCTTGTATATGCAATTTTACCCATATTCATACTTCATCTGTAGATTTTCTATGCTATACAGTTTCATGTTACAGTTTTTAGCTTTTCTTTTAATAATATAAATGACCTTAGAGTTTCCCTTTAATCATCTTTCATACCCACAAAATAGTACTATTAGTTACTAAGAGGAGCCCCTAAGGAAATTAACTTCCAGACTTTTGTCCATCAGAAGATTTATTTAAAATGTGCTCAACAAATTATGATGGGGGAAAGTGCAGGAATTACCAGAAAATTTATGAAAGGGGAAAGGAATAAGGGGAACTTGCACTACCAGATGCTGAATGTGTTAAGAATCAACAGTGTATACAGGAAACAAAATGGTGATGATATCATGAGCCCAAAGATCTTAAATTGATGGCATTGATCCTATCACTAACCCTAGTTTTCAGAGAGGATCAGAAAGTTGCCCAAGGACACACAGCTATTAAGTAATTGACCTGAGAATCCACCCCAATCTAATTGGAGTTCAAGTGAGAATAGATTGAGAAATACTGGGCAAGCATGTTTAAGATGAGCTAATGATTACATTTCACATTAAAGAGAAGGGAGAAGGTGAAAGACAGCCTAGGTTTGCAATGGGTATTGGTTAAATACATGTTGGCACTGCCTTTTGATGATATACCAAGCTCCATTAGATATGAAGGTTATAAAGAATTTGTCCTGAGTGTTGAGATTAGGAGTGTGGGCTTTAAAGTCTGACAATCATGGGTTCAAAATACGAACTACCACTTACTGGCAGAGGTCTTTTGGGAAGTGTTTTAAAATTTACTGGACCCATTTCTTGATAGTAAATAGGGATCAGTCAGCCTATTTCAAAATGTTAAGTAAGACACATTTGTAAACAGAAACATCTTACCTGGGACTAATTAAGTGCACCACAACCAAAAAAAGTAACTTTTTTTAAAACAATGAAAATTAGCTTCATAAAATTTGTGGAATTGTTTTTAAATCTAATTTAATATTGCACGGTAGTTTATTTGATATTTTGGCAAGTTACATTGCTGGTTAAAATTTATTAGTGCTTTATAGGTGATGAGGAGTGTATTCACCGAGCACCTAGAGAGTCCTAGATGCAAGGCCCCAAGATCGCATTCCCAGAAAGTTTCACCTTAAGTGGGCGATTTGCTGCAGCAAAAGAGTTGCTCAAACGCAGACCAAAACCCTCTCATTTCCATCTACTTTCCACCCTTGTCCAATGCTTAAGCCTCCGTACAGTTGGTCACGATGGCTCTGACCCAACCCTGTTAATACCCCTGATTTTCCTTTCCACTCCTTAAAAAAACTTAAAAATAGAAAACTATGATATCATTCCATAAATATCAGGAAAGATTGATAAACAAAAAGGAGAAAATGAATGTACTCATTATTTCATCCTGCCAGTAGCAGTCAGGGTTTAGTAATGTGACCATATTATTTTACCTCTACACTCTCCAGGTGGGTTCCTATTTTGAAAGCTGTTTCATTGAGCACCATTTTTTTTTTTTTTAAGATTTTATTTATTTATTCATCCATCCCCCCCTTGCTGCTTGTGCTCGCTGGTCAGCCAACCACGCCGTGCGGGCTGGCTTTGCCTTCACCAGGAGGCCCCGGGAACCGAACCCGGGGCCTCCCATATGGTAAATGGGAGCCCTACTGATTGAGCCACAGCCGCTTCCCGTTTGAGCACCATTTTTATTGTACAATGCATCATGATCACCTTTCAGGCCAGGAAGTGGTCTACCTCCAACTCCAAGTCTACCCTCAGCACATCCATGATTTATGTAGCAAATGTGTCACCAGCCCTGTGGAGTGTTCCCAGATTTTCACTTGAACTAATGCTAAACTACTTACCTTCCTACCTAATTCTTTTGCACACACTAAGCCATGAAGTCAGGACTCTTTCTTTCCAGGTAGCCCTGGCCCACCTTTTAAAAGCCAGTGCAAAGCCTCCACCTCTCATCTCGAGAAGGTCTTCCCTGCTTGTGGATGATCAAATTCCAGCCTTTGATTTGCTCCCTAAAACTGCCAACTCTACAACGGAGAGCCTGGTATTCACCAGGAGGTTTACCATTCATATATTCACTAGATGTTTTAAGCCAGGATTTTAGCAGTTTAGTAATTACCCATCAATTACTTGACCAGGTCAGGGAGGAACCTTAACTTCCCTAGGACATCCTCAGGCTTCATTCCATATCCTCCATTGTGCAGCTGAGCCTTCAAGGCCAGGGTAAAGGAGATGTTGGGCCTTCAGGGGTCAGGGCAAAGCTCAAAATCTCTGAAGTCACCCTGCAAAGCCCTGCTCTGGAAGTCAAGCCCTCCCCAGCCCCTCCAGCTTGTCCAGCAGAAGCCCCCACACCTTCCACAAGAGCTTCTGCTCAGTCCTGGCCAGCTGTCTTCTTGGGGTCTGGGTTTACAAAGGTGCCATCCTCCTTCTGTCCAGCTCCTGGGAGTCAGAGGGGGTTGGTACAGGCCACAGAGATCAGTGGGTGCCCATGCCATGGAACTATGGACCAAAGGATTTCCTATCCCAGCTCCTTCTGCAACTAGCATCTCCAGAACCAACCTTGCCTCTGCAGAGTACCTTAGGGTAAAAGGAGGGGGTTTGTTCAAAGTTCATCACTTCCTCCACCCTCCCGTACCCTTCCCACTGCAGGTGTGGGAGTTCCAGCACCCCCTGCCCTGCTCACAGACTACTGGGTTGTGTGCAGTTCTGCTCCCACCTGCTGGCCAGCAGCCACTCCCTAGGGGCCTGGTCTGAATGGTGGGCTCTGCTTCAGGGCCCTGAGTACTAGCCTCACACCAGTAGGACCCAGTCCTGGGAGATCACAGGAGAGCTCAGGGTAGGGGCACAGAGAGAATGCCTGAAAGTATAGGAGTGTAGGGGGACACTGAGCTGCCCAGGGCTCTTCAGTGTGGGTTCCGGAAGCTCTGATAGGAAAGGCCCAGCGCCTTCCTGGGAGAAACGCAATTCTGTGGGGCTTTGCAAGCTGCCAAGGCCAACCCCATGTCCCACGCACAGGAAGAAATGCAGACCAGCAACGAGGGGTGGGGTTGGCCCAAATGGGCGGGTGTGGAGTGCAGGTGCAGCCAACATTTGTAGCGCCCATGACACTTTGTGGACCTGGCTGCGGGATGTGGCACCGGGTTAGCGCCAGGGCCTTCCCTGGCAGCGCAAGCAGAGGCGCCTGGAGCATGTGCTGGGCCCTGAGTATGGAAATCGTGGTGGGGAGCAGATGAGCCCAGGACCCCTGGGTGAGTCTGGGTGGGTGTGGCTGGGGGAATGGCCAGACATGTGAGATCCAAAGGAAGACCCCCAGTGCTGAGAAGTGGGACCACCATAGTAAGATGCAGGGTGTGTGTGGGCCTTTCGATGCAGAGCAGCAGGCCTGCCTGACAGATATCGGGGTGTTGGGCAGGTGGGGGTCTCCTGCAGTGCAGATGCCCAACAGGTTCCCTCTACTCGGATCCTTTCTTAAATATCTAGGCCTGGAAAGGTCGTGGGTCCTATTCAAAACCAGTGTCCACAATTGAATCCTTTTTCAATCTTAATTGCCGGTCTCTGTATCAGACTTGTAATGTAAGTCTTGCTCCCAGCTTTCACTTCCTGTTCTCCACATCTTCCAAGGGTCTGGTGGGGACGCATCTGTGCTGTAGCAAATGGAGGTGGTGAGAGGAGCCCTCCCACAGTGGAAGTTCTGGAAACACCACTCTTTTAGATAAGGGGTCTTCCACCACTTATCTAAAGTCCAGAGCCTTCTGCAGTTGGTGAGGCACACAGAAGAGCATGGCCACCCCTGTTGTGAAGGTCCTGAGTCTGGGGACAGGTGGGCCCTAAAATTTGGCAGGTGGGGCCTGGAGACTAAAGCCAGTCACCCTGGTGGGGCAATGTGCAGTGGGAACGAGGAGCAACAGTTGGGTTGCCTAGAGGCAGCCTGGGAATTCCAAAGACACCCACACATGCTCAACCTGGATGGAGAGAATGAGAAAGAGTAGACCACCGGGCTAGCAGGACAGACAGGCCCAGCCATCTGCCCTCTATGGACATATAAGTTCTTGCTGCCCTTTTGGAATGAAGTTTGGCATATCAGTGAGTAATTTTAATTTCCATATTCCACTCCACTTTAACTTCACTCCCAGAAGTCCATCTCATAGAAAAGAGAGTTCAGATGCAAAGGCATTCTGTTTGGAAAGGCAGGTACTAGGATGCACCTAAGTGTCCTTGGGGGGACATGCTTCAGTATACCCAGTCCTCTTACAGAACATGTGTCAGAACTGGGTATATGAACAAGGCCATGGGAATCAGGCAGGCTCAGGCTGGCAGAGGCAGTTGGTCCCTTTTTTTGTTTCTGATGTGAAAATGTGTGTGTGTGTGTACATAGTATAAACTGAGGAGAATTTGTGTAAACTGAGGAAAAATGCAGAAAGCCCAGGAGTCCCCAGCCAATTCCTAGCTCTGGAGGTTTCAGATGGGGTTATACCCATGCCTCAGGCGGGTAGAGTGGCCTTCTAGGTGTAGATGGGTTGGTGCTTGGACACAGAGGCCAGCCTGCTGGGTCACCTGCCTGGTGGCCCTAAGAAGTTGCCTCAACTCTCTGAGCTGGATGTTCACACCTGTCAAGTGGTACAGCTCTAGAGACCACTTCACAAGCTCCCATGAAGGGAAGTGAGCCAAAGTACACATGCAGGACATGAGCCAGATAGGTCAACGAGCAGCACTGCTAAGTAGGGGCTTTCCTTTCCTTGTGTAATTTTTTCTTTGTTGGGCCTGACTGGGCCCCTCAATTGCCTGAGCCAGTGTGGTCCAGGGGGACAGAGGAGAGGTTCAGAGACAAATGAGCTGTGCAGGGTGGCCCTAGGTATGAGCATGGCCCTCAGCTGTAGCTCCTTGAGGACTGTTCTTTGGGAGTTTGGGAGGAAATTCTAGAGGGCATCTGGCCCCAACTTGCTGTATTAGTCAACCAAAGGGGTGTTGATGCAAAATACTAGAAATCAGTCGGTTTTCATAAAGGTTATTTATTTGAAGTAGAAGCCCACAGCTACCAGGCCATAAAGCATAAGTTACTTCCTTCACCAAAGTTTGTTGCTATGTGTTGGAGCAAAACAGCTGTTAAAGTTTGCCAGCGTTCAGGCTTCTTGGGTTCCCCTCTTCCCAGGGCTCCATTTCTCTCTGGGATCAGCTCCTCTGTTTCCTCCACAAGGTTAGCTATAGACTATGAGGTTCTCTAGGCTTTGCCTCTCTCCACAAGGCCAGCTGTGAACGGTCAGACAACCAGGTCATGTCTTTTCCTGGGGCTTTCTCTTCTTCCTCATGACCAAGATCCTCTGTATGCTTGCTTCCCTGGCCTCCAGCTCAAGACTCCACATCAGAACTCCAACTCAAAAACTCCAACTTTGTCCTTTGCCAAGTCTTTTATCTTTGATACCCCACCCACCAAAGGGTGGGGTTCAACACCTTACTGACATGGCCCAATCAAAGCCCTAATCATAACAGTCCTGCCCAGATGAACAAATCAGTTTAAAAGCATAATTCAATATCTATTTTTGGAATTCATAACTATATCAAACTGCCAAACTGCTACACCTGCCTTTACTCAGGGCATGGAGGTGGTCTGCGGATGAAGAGGGTGTGGGCAGTTCCATTTGCATTGTGTGGTGACCAAGGTCAGTGCTGCAGTGACTGTCCTCTGTGTTGGCAGAGTGGACCCCCAGCCCAAGAGGCCATTCAAAGCTTCCTGGTGCTGCTGCAGGAGAGCAGGGACTCTTGTCCACCAGCTGCAGAGCTGGTGGCCGTTGCAGGAAGGCTGTGCTGGAACTTGCGGTATGACCTTGCCCAGGTGGAGCCCTTGCTTGAGGCCCTACTTGAGAGTCTGCTCTGCCTGCATCTGCCAGAAAGCAAGGACATGTTTCTGGTGTGCACGTGCATGCTGGCCCAGCAGGAGCAGCACAAGGCCACCTGCCATCTCTGGGAGGTGGGCCTGAGGCTGAGGAGCAGTAGGGCAAAAGGCAGTGTCATCAGCTCAGTTGAGTGGTCTGGGGCAGCCTCTCTGAAGAAGTTCCCCCATGTTAAGTCCACCATGCCAAGAACAGGAATGATTCTGGCTTGTGCCACTCAGTCAGGGAAGGTGATGATATTCTGTGAAGGGTCCCTGAAGTCTCCAGGCAAGCAAGGTCATGGTGAGCTACCATCCCAGAGGCTTGGGAATCACACACAGCGTGGGGTTCCCAAAGCCATTGGGGGACCCTGCCCAGTGAGAGCAGGGCTTATCTAGTGTCCTGGAGAGAACACTGAACAATTCTCAATGTCTCCAGAAGAAATTCTGGCATTTTCACCAAAACAGTCCCAAGAACACTGATTCAGTGGGTGCTTATGGTAAGAAATGTTAAAATGGACCACAGGAAGGCTCGCTGTGGTGGCCAATGGAGTTAAGTAAATGGTGGGTAACATGCTTGGGCCAAGGCCATGCATCTTTTGTTAACTGGAAAGCACAGTAAGTGGAAGCAGGTCATTCCAGGGTGAGTGATCATGTGTCATACCACAGAAGGAGTCTGTAGCAGTTTGGCACTATTTATAAATTCCAAAAATAGATAGTGGATTATGTTTGAAAACTGTTCTGTTTCTCTGGGCATATTAGATTATATTGGATTCAGAGGTTTCACTTTTACTTGATTAAATAGTGAGTGGGGCTTTGATTGGGCCACATCAGTAGGACATTGAGACCCCACCCACCAAGGGGGCAGGGACTCATAGAGAAACTGCACCACAGAGAAGGGAGTTGGAGTTTTCATCTTGGAGCCTGGGAAAAAACACACAGAGAAACAGATACATGAGGAAGGAGTGAAGACTCAATTGGATATAGCAGAGATCCCCGGAAAAGAGATGAGCCATTTGCCTGATACTCTACAGCTGACCTTGTGGAGAGAGCAGAGTTACTGAGTCTGGAGAGAAATGAGCCTCAGGAAGAGAAGAACCCAGGAAGACTGAATCCTTGCAGATGTCAGCAGCCATCTTGCTCCAACACGTGGCAACAGACTTTGGTGAGGGAAGTAACTTATGCTTTATGGCCTGGTAACTGTGGGCTTCTACCACAAATAAATACCCTTTATAAAAACCAACAGATTACTGGTATTTTGTATCAGCAACCCTTTGGCTGACTAATATAGGGTCCCTCCTCCTGCTTAGCCCAGAGTGCAGAGCCTGAGGTCAGTCTTGCTGGGAAAATGAAGGCCCTCCCCAGCAGATAAGGGCCAAACCTCCATAGGCCATGCTTCTCCTCTCCCAGGGCATGGGGTCAGAGGCCCATTTTTTGCCTTCTCCTTCTCTCATGCTACCACCAGCAAGATGAGGCTCAGAGCTGTTCTCAACTTATGGGATATTTGAAAGGGGTCCAAGAAATGTGGCCTTCTTTGAGATGATGTGAGCATGTTCCATGGTCCTGTGTCATCACCTGGTTCCCACAGGGCCACACTGCCAGTGGGTGGTAGGGATGGTGCCCTGGCCATTTTCTGCCTTCATCACTTGACCACTCAGGGGCTTTTGTAGACAGCAGAAGTAGAATTCACCTCAAAGTCCCAGTCCCTGAACCAGGCATGGTTCCTTCCTGGAGGTCAGGAGCCTGGGTTCCAGTTCTCAGGCACACCAGGAAGATGAAGGCAGCCAGTGCTCAGCATGCTCCCCTCAGCCTGGCTGCTGGGCTTTGCCAGGAGGCAGCCAGGAGCTGGTGCAGCTTTGGACCATCATCTCCTATGAGCTGGACAGGAAGAGGTTGGGCATGACCACACTGAACCTGTGCAGAGGTTCCACTGTAGGAAGAGGTAGGCTCCTCTAAGAATAGTTGGGTTCTGAGTGTGGTTTGTGCTTAGCCCATGGTGCTCACCCAGGAAGGGTGTGTGCTGGACATAGGTTTGTGCTAACTCCACAAGGCCCCTCCAGGAATAGGTGTGCACTGGGCATGAGTTTGTGTTCACCCCACTGTGTTGTCTCAGGAAGAGGTCAACTCTGGGCATGAGTTAGTGTTTACCCCACAGGGTTCCCCCAGGAAGAAATAGGCTCTGGGTGTCGGTGTGTGCTTACTGCAAGGGCCTCCCCAATGGCCCAGGAGCTGAAATCAAAGGTGGGGCAGGACAACTCAATGCAGTGGGAACAGTCAGAACATATCAACAAGTGTCCCCTTAGTCACCATTTCTCCAGCACCCACCATATGCCCTCACTGAGTGACACTTGTTATCTGCTCTGTCTGTCAAGGTCTGGCTGCAAACACAGGGTCCATGGAGCAGGGATGTTGGGGGTTGAGGAGCATCAGTAAGGGATGTTATTTCCTTGGGCTGGCATGGTGGGGGGTGCTGCAAGGAAAAGACCAGGGTGTGGGAGGGGCTTGGCATCCTGGAGGGAAGTCAGCAACTTTCCAGGTAGTGGGTAGACAGTGGGGGCCACATAGTATCTGTGTGTGTGTGTGGTTTAGAACTCTTAAAAAGTGTAAGAGCTATTGTCTTCTCTTGGGCCACAGTAAAACAGGTCATGGGCCAGGTTTGACATGCAGGACCAGTTTGCCCTCCTGTCCTGGAGGAATGGCAGGAGGCTCCTGGCACAGTGCTCCTCACCAAGCTGTCCATGATCCTGGGCACTGGGGGAGAGTTTGAGTGGGAAGAATGGAGTTCCATTTGGGTATGTGATGTGTAGACCTCCATGGAGTTGTTCAATAAGTGCTTGAATATCAAACCCTCAGCAGACAGCTATTTGTACATCATTTTTTTCTTATGGAAATTTCCAGTATACACAGAAGTAGAGAGAATAGCAGTGGGTACTGTCATCCTGCTTCAATGGCTGTCAGCTATTAGCAGGTGTTGTTGTGTTCACTTATGCTCAATCCTGGTGCAGTAAGAGAGGGGGAGAGAGGGCTTAGGGTTAAGACCCTGCTTCTCTGACCTTCAGGGACTTATCTGTGAATTCCTCAGAATGGGGTGATGTTTCAGCAGAGGGGTCTGAGAGGGCATGATGGGTGAGATAAGAGTGAAGTCAGAATGGCAGGGTGTTCTGGAAACTAAGTAGATGAGGTCTGTCCAGGAAGGTTGTTGGATGGAGGTGGCTGGTGAACTGGGCCATGATGCTGTGGTGTGGCAGCCTGGTTGGATTGTGCCATGGAAACTGTGGGACATGGAGTCAACACCAGGAGTCTAGATAATTTTGAGAGGTGCTGTGGGAGTGAGGTGCAGCATCACAGGGCAGCTGGAAGGGTGGGATAGGCTGGAGAGGCCAATGTGCAAGATGGGAGCTATACAGACACCCCAGCTAAGGGAATGACTTGGAGAAGAAAGACTGACAGTGCTGAAAGGAGGTGGATGTTGGGAGAGTCCTGGGCAAGGCAAGTGCAGGTGTGGGAGCTACCCAGGGTCTGGTGGTCAGCCTCGGAGCAGGCTGGTGTGGGACAGGGAGGCACTTCTTTCTTGGTTATTTTCCATCCCTTTGAAATTAGCATCAAGATCCTCAGTGGCCATGAGCAGTGTGGGGCCTGGGGGGCTGAGAGGAGAGCAGGAAGGTGAAGGCCGAGCAAGGCAGGTAGCCTGGGTGATGGGTGTCCACTGAGATGGTATTTGCTGGAGATTCATTGGCAGTTATGCCTCCCCCCAAATACAAGTGTGCAGCATAGGTGCATGTGACCATCTTGGGGTTGTGACAAGGGGGCAGGACAGAGGGTTCAGGTGTGGTGGGAGATGAACTCTCCCAGGCAAGGGAGCTGGGTGGAGTGGGGCATGAGGAGAGTTGGTGAGTACGGTGACAGCACTGATGTCCCAGGGCCTCCAGTGCTTGCAGGCATGGGAGCCCAATAAAATGGTGTGCCCAGGGAGTGGGGCTGGCATGGGGGTTGGGGCTGCAGTTACTGGCCCTGAGGGCTGCTTCCTAGCCCTGCCTGCTGGTGCTGGGCAATGAGTAGGGTGCAGGATGAGGCTGGGGACTCTGCATGGGATGAATCATTTGAGCATCATTTACATGGCAGGAATGACCACATGATGAGACCCCAGCCAGAATCCCAGAGACCCAGAAGGGGACAGCAGGGAGGTGACAAGTGGGAGGAGATGAGGTGGCTAGGGTGGGAGAATGCTCTTGGATGGAGTGATGCTGCCATCCCCAGCTCCAGCACCGTTGCAGCCAGAACAGGACCTGAAAGGAAAAGAAAGGAGGGCAGTAGGTGTGCAGGTGCTGCTCCCAGCAGGCAGCAAGTGAGGGAAGGGGCTGCTGGACGCCATCACCTCAAGGGACTGATCCTGGAGAGCGGACAGGGAGTTCAGCCCCAGGGCACAACTCTGCCCAGTGTGGAGAATCCCAGGAACCATTGACTGGGCTGAGTAGGCAACTCACTCCATATCCCCCACTCCAAATATCCCCACTCTGCCTCCCCCTCTATGTCCCCCGACTCTACTTCCCCCCAATCTGCTTCCTGTTCACTCTTAGTACCACCCACTCAGAGTTCCCCCACCCCATGTCCCTCACTCCAGGTCCCCCCAATCTGTCCCCTACTTCTCTTCCTACTCACTCCTAATGCTGCTCACTTGGGGTCCCAGCCACTCAGCATCCTGCCCACTCAGGGTCTGCCTAGGTCTGGATCTACCCACTCTGGGTCCTGCTAACTCCAGGTCACTCCAATCTGGAAGGCTTTCTGGCTCTACCCTCAGGGACTCCCAGGGGAGCAGTGACTGAATAACTGACAGCTGATTCTTTGCCCACACACACAACAAATCTTCCACAGAAAGGAGCTGACTGCTAAGTTTGTGTGTGGGGGGGACTGGGCAGGTTCTTGGGACCTCAAGAAGGAGCCAGGCTCACTAGTGGACTCCATGGGCATCAGGATGTCTCCTAAGTACCAAGGCGGCCTGCTTTCTTTCAGTTGTCATGGCCTTTAATTGAAACTCCATCAGCCATTACCTGGGGCCTGCAGGTGGCCAGGACCTTTGCCTGTGCACCTCTGAGTCTATAGGAGGGAGCTGGTCACACCTCCCCAGACTAAGAACAGAGAGGTGAATGAGGAGAGGAGGAGCAGACTTGGGGTTCCCTCTTCCTATAACCTTCGCCCTCACTCTCCATGTCTAGGCACCCACCTCCTTCCTCCCTCTACCCAGAGGGTCAAAAGAGCCAGAACTTCCCCAGAGAGGTTGACCAGAAGCTGCAGGATCTCACCTTGGTTGTGGGTACCAGCCCCAACAAGGCCCAAAGGGTGAGTGGAGGGTGGGGCTGCTTCCTCCAGGCTATGCCTTCCCTGGGCTGCTCCTTCCCAGGATGCCCCCATAGAAATCTCCCACCTAGAATGCTCCCCTCTAGACTGTTCCCCAGGATGCTACCCACAAGCTGCTCCCCCCTATAGTGCTCCCCACCAAGACTTGTCCCTCACAGAATGCTCCCCAGGATACTGCTTCCCTAGAGTGCTTCTCCATTAGGTTGGCCCTCCCTGGGGAGCTCCTTATGGACAGTCTGATGCCCAGAAAATTCCCCACAGGCTGTTCTCTCCTGGGGTCTCCTTCCATGGGTATCCCTTCCAGGGGCTGACTCAGGTCTCCTGAGAGTTCCTCATATATTGTGACCTGGTGGCCCCAGGACAGGGGCTTATTGTCTGATGGGCATCCCTGCCCTGATTGGAGAGTCTGCACATACAGAGACTTTGTTTTGTCACATGGAACCAAAACATTGCCAGTCAGCTGGCTTCAATCCATGCACCTTAACCATCTCCTCTGTGTGGGCCCTGAGCACTTACCATATGGGGAGAAGGAGAGCAAGCAAGGGATTACCAGGGAGAGAAGCCCCTGGGGACATGTGAGCTCAGCAGGTGGGGGTCCCATCCATCAGGGGCCACCATGCAGGGAGCAGGAGAGAGCTGGAGGGGCAGGTAGCCCTCACTGGAGGAGGAGGCCCAAAGCCATCCTGGTTATTCTCTGAGCTCTGGTTCTTCCACTGTAGAAAGAAGTCACCAGGTGATGGGCAGAGGCCCTGGGGGCTTGGCCACACCTGGGGAGACCTGCAAATGGAGGGGTACCCTACTGGGGATGGTTTGTGCTGACTACAGGGTAGTCTCTCTGCCGGCCTCATGATGCTGGGTCTTTTCAAATGGGCTCTGGGGACCATCTGAGGGGTGGCACCTGGGCAGCAGGGGTTGTTCCCATGGACTCACCACAAGCACATCTTTCACTTTGACCAGAGGAACACTTGGTAGCAAACTTTAGAATGTGCGGGTGAGTGGCCCTCCAGCTCCTCCACATTTTGCCACATCTGCCCTTGGAGAGAGGAGGGTGCACTTGGACTGACTGGGTGTCTTGTCCTGGGCAAAAGCACCTGGTGTTGGAGATGAGCTTGATGGTCAAGCAGGTCTGTAACTGGTTTTGCCAACTACTGGTGGCACCAAATATCCTTCCTCCTGAGGTTGGAACAAGGCCTGCCAAGGCCATAAGGCAACCTCCAAGCTCATGCTGTTCTGTCAGGTCAGTGGCATGAGGGCCTAAACTCCTCAACATTTGGGTGTGGACTGATGGCATCTGGCAAGCTTCACATTCACCCTGTGTCCTTCTGGTTAGGCAGGGCAGTGCACCATTTGTAGGTTCATAGGTTTTCCTGGTGGCTCAAGTTCACCATCAGGTATTGTTGGGTCAGTTTGTCATCAGGGAGTGAGAATGATGCAGCCAAGGCTGTCCTTAGACTGGGTTCAGAGGATCCTATGTGACTGAGTATTGGTCAGATGGTGCTGTGGCAGCCACTCTGTGTTTAGAGCTTCATATGAAGCCAGGGCCAAGAGTTGGGTGGGAGACAGGCCTATGTTGTGGCCAGGTAGAAGGGGCTGTTGAACCCAGTGTCATGGTTTGGGCATGTCTAGGATTCATAATTCTGTTTTGTTGGCTAAGACTGAAGACAGACCGAGCAGTAAAGTACAGTGGTTTGAAGCAGTGGCAACACCCTCTTTCAACCAGCAGATGCTCTTACCTGCTCAGAAGACCTAACTATGCCTTGGGAAGGAGGCAAGGCATCAGAGCTCCTAGCCTTCCCTTCCTTTGACTCTGCCTTGCTTTCAGCAGGAAGCCATGGAAGTGACACTCTGCAGTCCCTGGAGGTCTCCCAGGGACTGTGGGAACCACTGGCCCTGGCCTCAGAATTTGCTTGATACAAGACCCTCTCAAAGCCATTGGCTCCCGGGTATTGTTGCCTCCATGGCCAGCAGGACAACCTCAAATTTTAGCCCCTGCTCTCCTCTGAGGATAGGACTGCAGGCCTGGGACAGGGTGGTTGTTTGGAGGCTGAGCCTCTGACTGCCCTGGATGATCCCAGCCCCACAGGTGGGTCTGCTCTAGACAGGAAAATTTCTTCTGCACCAGATGCCATGACCCCTCACCTCTTTTTAAGGTTGCAGAAGGGTGGAAGGGTCAAGATGTTCACTCTCATCCAGTATTGTCCAATTAGACCCAGAACTTGTATCATTGGAACAGAGGTTCTTCCCAAAGTCATTTCAGATTAAATTTAATATATTTTGCACAGTGAAATATGCACATGGCTAAGGAGTAAGACAGTGTAGAAGGAGTTAAAATGAAAGGAAAGAGCTGCTGCCCCTCTGCTCCCCCCTCTAGTGTCCCCTGACCTTACCTGTTTCCACCTGTTGGACAGAAACAGTGATCTTCTTGTACTCCCTAGCTTTCCTATACCTTCATCACATGGTAGACATATAAATACTGTAGTTTCTTTCCTATTTAGCATTGTAGTGTTGAATTCCTTAAAATATAGCAAAATCTTGTAGCTTTTCACCATGTCAGGAAGATATTGGCACTATCAATTCATCCTATTGCCTAAATTCCCTATTATTCTAAGGTTTTATGTATGTATTTATTTTTTCTCTTTGCCCTTTTGTTTCCCTGGAGTTTCTCATTGTCTTTTTTTTCTCTTATATTATCTACTTTTATCACATCCTTAATTTCTTCCAGCATTTTGAGCTTTCCATCTGAAGTCCTCCATACTGGGCACTGTCCTTCTTCCTGTTTCCACCTGGAGTGAGGCCTCCCTAGGCCTGGGGTAGAGCCTCCTTACTGAGAGTTCTTAAATTGCTTATCTGGGTTTACTTCACTGCTTCCTGAATTGCATGTAGTTCTCTCTCAGGAGTCCATTGTCTTATTAGAGAATGTCTTCAGTGAACTTTTCAAGATAAGGAGCCTGGGAGATAAAGTTCAGAGTTCTTAACTGTCCTCACACTTGATTAGCTATTTGGCAGGAACAGAATTCAGAGTTGAAAATACTATTCCCTCAGCCACTTGAAGGTATTTTAATACTATTTTGTATTTTTCAGTGTTTTTGCTGATAGTTCAGATATTTTTCTGCTGTTTAATCCCTCACAGGTTTATTTTTCTTTCAAAGAACTTTTAAATTCTTTTTATTTTTAAAAAATATATATTTTGTTTTTATATTTCCTTTTTATTTTATTTTCTTGTTTGTATTTTATGTTTTTTGGAGTCTTTTTTTTTGGGGGGGGTATAGTATTTTTATTCATTACAAGATTCAGTTTCCTACTATTTTGTCCAGACATTTCCATTTGTTTAATGCTTTAACCATTTCTATTCATTTCCAAAGATTTACAAACAACCTTTTTAACAAACCTGTTTTTATTTTTAATCTTGTTGATCTGAAATTTCACAATAATATTCTATGGTGAGGGGCTTTTTTTAATTTTTAAAAATTTTTAAAAAGAGCTTTAGATTACATAAATATTACATCAAAATATAGGGGATTCCCATATACGCCCCTTTCCCCCTCCCACACTTTTCCACATTAACAACATCTTTCATTAGTGTAGTACATTTGTTATAATTGATGAACACATATTGAAGTATTGTACTAACCAAGAACTATAGCTTATATTATAGTTTGCACTTTGCCCCACAAAATTTTATAGGTTTTGACAAAATGTATAATGGCCTGTATCTGTCATTGCCATGTCATGCAGGACAATTCCAATTATCTGAAAAATGCCCCCATGTTTTACCTATTCTTCCCTCTCCCTCCTCTCAGAAACTCTGGTGGCCACTGCTTTTATATCAATGATACAATTTCTTCCATTGCTAGAATAATCATGTCTATTTTAGTCCATTGTTGCTTTCCCCCTTTATGTTTGTTCATTCGTCAGTCTTGAGGATTTTGGGGTGGTGATGTACACCCTGTCTACGATTGAAAGAAGGTTTAGATCCCATGGGGCAGATGGATGGAACTATATTGCTTGCAGTTACAGACAATTTCCACTTCCTGGCATGGGCATTGTCCATCATCATCCTTTTGTTAGTTGTCCCGGGTGATTCTGATGGAACAGGTGACTAGGTGCTGCAACTCTGCTGAGATTCAAGGCTCAACTGGAAAATGAGCATTCTGAAGGTTTAAGTCTCTGGGGCACATATTTAACAAGTATGGTGCTAATTATAGTTTCAAATAAAAGGCAGAAGAGCCATGTGTAGGGAAGTTATAAATAAGTCTAACTCTGTTACATTGGGGAGGATCTCTTACTAAGTAAGGCCCATCGACAGCGTGTAGAATTCCTGAGATTGTCTGCCCTGCTTATAGTGTTTAGATGTCTCTAGAGCCTTCAGGAGCCCAGTGTTTGAAGCACTGTTTACTGTGGCAGTCAAGGAGATCCTGCTGAGACTTGCTTAAGTGTAACCTCTGGAATAACCTCCCGAATCACTTTGAAGTCTCTTAGCCATAAAAACTCATTGTTATTTAATATTTCCCACTTTTGGTCAAGCTTTTTTTCCAGATACATTGTTGGTCAGTTCTTGGTAATAATCCCTTACTGACAGGGAGGCTAATCCTCCCCATTTGTGTCCCACACTTGGGGGAAGGTAGTGTGTTTATATGCTGAGTTTGACTTAGAGAGAGGCCACATTTGAGCAACAAGGAGGCCTTCAGCAGTTAACTCTTAGGCAATGTACAATATTATGCTAAGTTTCAATTTCACTTAAAAAAAGTTCATAATATCAAGGGTTTGTTATAATGGTCTGTCCTCCTTCAGTAGGCACTGCCCATGTACTTGGGGGATTCTTGCCACTCTATTGGAGAATGTAGCAGGACTTTGCAGGATGGAAATTCAATATTCTTTTGATTATTGTGTGGATCTCCATCCACTGAGACAATGCCCCATGATTGCTTGAACATATTCATATGCCATAGAGGCATGTCCCAGGTGCACCACCCCCACACATGCCCCATCACTGACACCCTGCACCAGTGATCCTCCCCTGCCACAGCTGTGACCTTTCTGTGATCCAAAACCACCCCAAAGCTTGGGAATTGTCCTGAATGACATTGCAATGACAGATATAGGCCATTATATATCTTCCCATAACATGAAGAACTGTGTAGGAGAAAGTTTAAACTACAATATAAACTATGGTCCATGCTCAGTGGCAATGCCCCAGGAAGCATTTATCAATTGCAATAAATGTGTCACACTAATGAAGGATGTTGTTTATGTGGGAGGGTGTGGGAGGTGTGGGGAGTGGGGCATATGGGAATCCTTACATCTTTTTGTGTAACATTTATGTAATCTAAGTATCTTTAAAAAAAGAAAAAAATATATTTAAAAAAGCACCCCTAAAACAAAGCCAAAAAATAAAACAAATAAGTAGTCATAGAATAAAAGAATAATTAAAAATAACAAATAATATAGAAAAAATTAAAATTAAATAAAATTTCATTTTGTCTTACTTTCCTGTAAGATCTGTTATCTTTTATGTACAATAACAATTTCTTCTGTGTGTTCCCCCAGTTTTTATTTTACTCACTCTATCTTCAAAGAAGCTTTAGTTTAAAGAAAAGTCACATAGAAAATATAGGGGATTTCCATATACCCAAACATCTCTTACTCTCCCACTCTCCCCCAATAGTAACATTTTACATGGATATGGTACATTTGTTAAAATTGATGTCAAATATTGAAGCATTACTACTAACCACGGTCAATGGTTTACATTATGATTTACATTTTACCCATACATTTTATAGGTTAGACAAAATTTAAAATGTCCTGTATCCATCATTGCAAGATCATGCAGAAGAATTCCAATGCCTTGAAAATGCTCTATGTTCCATCTATTCTATTCTTCCCTCCCTGTATCAGTCAGCCAAAGGGATGCTGATGCAAAGTACCAGAAGTATGTTGGCTTTTATAAAGAGTGTATATATATTTGGGAAAAAGCTTACAGTGACAAGGCCTTAAAGAGTCCAACTCAAGGTTGATTTCTCACCCAAAGTCAGTTGCCACATTTTGAAACAAGACGGTGAGTGATGTCTGTGAGGGTTCAGCCTTCCTCTTTACTCATAAGGCTCTGTGGGCCCAGCTTCTTCTGTTCTCAGCTATAGGCTGGCACAGGGTTCAGCTGCTCTATTCTCATCACCTGCAAACTATCAGGTGAATGGCTCATCTCTCTTCCTGGGGCCACAGGATCAAAATTCTCTTCTCTTCCATGTCTATGAAGTTCCCTTCATCTGTATCTTTTTCTACGTGCCTTTTTTATTGAGTACCCATTAATATAGCCCAGCAAGGGTATGGGGAATCAATCCTGAGTTCCTCCCTACTGACATGGTTGAATCAAAGCCCTAATATTAGCATAATTTTAAAAATTTTTTAATTCTTTAAAAAATATTTAGATTGCATAAATGTTACAGAAAAAACATAGGAAGTCCTATATGCCCCACTTTCCACACCTCCCACAATCTCCCACATAAACATCCTTCATTACTGTGGCACATTCACTACAATTGATAAACACATCCTGGGGCTTTGCCATTAAGCACGGACCATAATTCACATTGTAGTCTACACTCTTTCCCATGCAGTTCTGCATGTTATGTGATGATATCAAATGGCCTCTATCTGTCATTGCAATGTCACTCAGGATGATTCCCATGTCCTGAAAAAGACCCTGTATTACCACTGTTTTTCCCTCTCCCTGCCCCCAGAGCCTCCAGTGGCTGGCTCCACATCAATGTTACAATTTCTTCCATTGCTAGAATCACAGTATGTCTATAGTAGAAAACCAGTAAGTCCACTCTAGTCCATAGCTCTTCCCTCCATCCTGAGGATTCTGGAATGGTGATTGTCCACTCCACCTCCAATTGAGAGGGGGCTTATCTCCCATGGGGAAGATGGATGGGACTATCCTGCCTGAAGCTGCAGACTCTCTTCATTCCCTGGGATGGCTGTTGTCCATCATCATCTCCTCGCCAGTTGTCTTGGGTGGGTCCAATGAGCTGTAGAGTAGGTGTTGCAACTCCACTGAGGTTCCGGGTCCGGCTGGCATATGGACAGCCCAAGACTCAAGTCTTTTGGACATATGCCTAAAACCTCAATGGTTTACACTATGATTTACATATTAGACCATACACTTTTATAAATTTTGATGATATTTACTATGATCTGTATCCATCACTATCAGATCATGCAGAACAATTCCACTGACTACTAAATACCCCTGTTCGATCTATTCTATTCCTCCATCCCCATTCCCCTGGGGCCCATGGCGACCCCCTGGCTTGACTCCTTGGGTGCCAAGATTCATAGTTACATGCAACAAGACTGAGGTCTTGACACACTGGATTGTCCTCCCCTATTAAGAACCGCCCATGCTCTCAAGAGACTCCCACCAGTCTATTTCTGAACACATTGGTCCTCCCAAGGATGGGAGTCCACCTCCTTCCCTCTTATTATGTGGGTCTCCACCCACTGATACAACACATTATGACCGAATGATCACTCACACATTCCCTAGAACTGTGCTCCAGGAGCACTCTGTCCCATATGCTCCCCATCAACACCCTAAACCAGTGACCCTTACTTGTTATATTTCCATGAGAGCATTCCCAACTTTGTATTTTCAACCACATACCCACAAATCCCCAGAGATCACCTGGTCTCTCTCCCAACCCTCCACCCAGTACCCTGGACCATCTAACCCACTCTTCCCAATCTACCCATCTGTCAACTCTGCAGCACCCAACCCAATAATATCACTACCCTCCTGTCCTATCCCTTCAATACGCAACTACACTCTTCCACCTTACCATAGATTATGTCTGTATGGGTGATGACTCACAACTTTCTCTTCTCTTTCTATTTCTTGTAAGCCTATCTTCCAGACAATAGCTCTCTGAGACTGATTAATTTTTATAATTCATATCAGTGAGGTCATTTACTGTTCATCCTTCAATGCTTGGCTTGTTTCACTTAACATAAGATCTTCAAGATTCATCCTTGTTATCCTGTATGTTAGCACTTTATTCCTTCTTACAGCTGAGTAATATTCCATTGTATATATGTACCAAATTTTGTTTATCCATTAATCTGTTGATGGGCACCTGGATTGATTCCAACTTTTGGCAATAGTGAATAACATAATTTAATCAAAGAGATTTCAGCTGAATCTAATACAATCAAAGAGTATGATGCCCAGAAAAACAGACCAGGTTATAAACATAATCTACATCTATTTTTGGAATTCATAAATAATATCAAGCTGCCACAATCCCCTCCCTCCCCCTCAGGGCCTATGGTAACCACTAAGCTTAAGTTTTTGAAGAATGATGTTCATAGTTACATGCAATAATATTGAGGGTTTGACATATTGGCCTGTTTTCTTTTCTTAGGCACTGCCTTTGTTCTCCAGAGATTCTTGCCTCTCTAATTGAGAACATAGCAGGACTCCCCAGGATAGGAGTTTAATATTTTCTTGTTTATTGTGTGGATCTCCACCCACTGAGATAACACACTATGATAAGATGAACACTTTCTTATTCCACAGAGGCATGCCTCAGATTCACCTTACCCCACATATCATCCCACCCCTGACGTCCTGTACCAGTAATCCTCCCCTGCCATATTTGCCAAAAGAACATTCCCACTATTGCAGTTTTAAATACAGACCTACGAATCCCCTGAGTTCACCTACTGCTTCCTCCAACCCTTCCCCCAGTTTCATGGAGAGTCCAACCCAAGCCCCTACCCTACTCCCCTTCACAGTAATGATCTAGGGTGAGGATCTTTTTAATTCATCTTAATGCTAAGCCTTTCAATTTAAAGTTCTCCTTTAAGCTCTGAGCAATTTTGTACAATTTCTTTGATAACATTCTCTGATAATTTCCTCTCTGCCTACTCTGTACTCCCTCTATAGTAAATATATATATATATATAGTAAATATATATAGAGATTTAAATTTATTGAATTATTTCATTCATACATAAACATACATAAACAATAAGTGTGTAGTAATAGTTGTGAACTCACAAAACAAATATACATAACATCATACAGGGCTCTCATACCTCACTCTACCACCAATACATTGCATTGTTGTGAAACATTTTTAACTAATGGTGAAAGAGCATCCTCAAAATGTTACTACTACCCAAAGTATTTTACATTTGGTGTATTTTCACCAACTCACCCTATTATTATTATTATTATTATATCACTTATACATGACCATACCTAAACAATAAGTATATAGTAAAATTTGTGAGCTTACAAAGCAAACATTTATAACAACATACAGGAGTTCCAACACCAACACCTTGCACTGTTGTGAGACATGTGTTACAAATTATGAAAGAATATTATTAAAATTTTACTACTAACTATAGTCCATATCTTATATCGGTGTATTTTCTCCCAAACCCACCCTATTATTATTTTTAAAATATATTTTTATTATAGAAGTTATGGACTTACAAAACAATCATGCACATGTGCAGAATTCGCATACAATACACCTTTATCAACACACCCCATGGTGGGATATTTATTAGAGATTATGAGATAATATAATCAGACTAATACCACTAATTATGGTCCACAATTTTTCCATATCCCCCCATTATCAACAAAGTATATCTTTGGCATAGATGCATGAATATTACAGTATTGTTATTAACTACAGTCCATTGGTTACTCTAGTTGAATGTTCCTTATGCTTCTCCACATTCCCACCACCCTGCAATAGTGATGTCCATTGCTCTAGTTCACAAAAGACACTCTTGCATTTGTCCCATCAACCATAATACTCACCCACCTCTGGGTTTACTGTGTTATTCAATCCATAGACTATTCTCTAGCTTTCTTTCAATTGACATTTACTTCCTTATACTACTCTTTCCAGACACATTCCCACTTATAAACCAGTTGTTACACACTATAATGTGTTACCATCAATGTTATACATTTCCACACTTTTACAGTAAAGTTAATTAAAACATTTACATACATTAAGCATCAGTAGTCCATCTCAGTCCTCTTCTTATCTCCTTTAAGAATCCACCACCTACCATCAGGTCTTGAAGATGGTTCCCTATAATTTCTTCTCAAAGCTTTATGGTTCTTGCTTTTATATTTAGGTGTTCAATCCATTTTGAGTTAAATTTTGTATAAGATGTGGGGTTTGGGTCCTCTTTCTTTCTTTTGGCTATGGATATGCACTTCTCCCATCACTATTTGTTGAATGGACTGTTCTGCCTGAGCTGGGTGGGATTGACTGGCTTGTCAAAAATCACCTGACCATAGATAGGAGGTTGTTTCTGAAACATAAATTTGGTTCCATTGGTCTATGTGTCTGTCTTTATACAGTACCATGCTGTTTTTACCACTGTAGCTAGGTAATATGATTTAAATTCCAGGCATGAGAGTCCTCCAACTTTGCCTTTCCTTTTTAAGATGTTTCTGGCTATTCGGGACCCCTTACCCTTCCAAATAAATTTCATAATTGTGTTTTCCATTTATTTTAAAAATGCTGGTGGAATTTTTATTAGTATTCATAATCTGCATATCATTTTGGGTAGGAAAGCAGATGTGGCTCAAGTGATTGAGCTCCTGCCT
Organism: Tolypeutes matacus; assembly: GCA_026826555.1. Taxonomy (NCBI): domain Eukaryota; kingdom Metazoa; phylum Chordata; class Mammalia; order Cingulata; family Chlamyphoridae; genus Tolypeutes; species Tolypeutes matacus. The sequence continues at coordinate 423,635 of JAKSZT010054091.1, read as the reverse complement.
ACCACATGGGAGTTCCTGGGTTCCGTTTCCAGTCCCTCTTGGGGAGGACAAGTAAGACAGTGAGCTGATGTGATGTCTGGTGTGGCAAGCTGATGTAAGAAGAAACACAAGGAAGAAAACATAATGAGAGGCACAACAAAGTGGGGATCAGAGGTGGCTCAAGCAATTGGGCATCTCCCTCCCACATGGAAGATCCCTAGTTCAGTTCACAGTGCCTCCTAGTAAAAGGGAAGATAAGCATACAACTAACAGACACAGAGAGAACAGATGGAGAGGGAGTTGGGAGAAATAAATAAAATATTTTTTTAAAAATTGGGTAGAATTGACATCTTAATGATATTTAGTCTTCCAATCCATAAGCATGGAATGTTCTTCTAATTATTTAGATCTTTTTTGACTTAACAATGCATTGTAGTTTTCTGAATACAAGTGCTTTACATGCTTGGATAAGTTTATTCCTAAATATGTGATTCTTTTAGTAGCTATTGTAAATGGAATTTTCTTCCTGACTTCCTCTTGATTGCATATTACTACTGTCTTTTAAATTCCATTTCATCTGATATAAGTATAGCTACTACAGTTTTTTTGTTTTGTTTTGTTTTGGTTACTGCATGTGTGGAATATCTTTTTCCAGCCTTTCAGTGTCCTTCTATTGTTATCCTTTGGTCTAAGGTTAGTTTCTTGCAGACAGCATATAGATGGGTCATATTTTCTTATCCATTCTGCCAGGCTGTGTCTTTTAATTGGGGAGTTTAATCCATTAACATTCAGTGTTATTACTGTAAAAACAGTTATTTCACCCATTTTGACCTTTGGGATTTATCTGTCATATATTTTCACCACTCTTTTGAGACTTTTAGTTATTTTTACTGACATAATCTTCATTTCTATACTCTCTTCCAAACCTCTCTCTCCTGTCTTTTCTTTTCAGAATGTGGCACACCTTTTAGTATTTCCTGCAAGGCTGGTATCTTTGTTATAAACTCTCTTAGTTTCTGTTTGCATGTGGGTATCCTAAACTTGCCCTCATTTTTGAAAGACAATTTTGCCTGAAATAAGATTCTTGGCTGGAAGTTTTTCTCTTTCAGTATCTTAAATATATCATACCACTGTCTTCTTGCCTCCATTGTTTCTGATGAGAAATCAGCACTTAATCTTATTGAGTATCCCTTATATGTTATGCATTGCTTTTCTCTTGCCACTTTCAGAATTCTTTTCTTGTCTTTGGCATTTGACCTTCTGATTAGTATGTGTCTCAGAGTTGGTCTATTCAGATTTATTTGGAGGAGAGTACGTTGAGCTTTTTGGACACAGATATATATGTCCTTCCATAGGGTTGGGAAATTTTTTACCATTATTTCTTCAAATATTCCTTCTGCTCCCTTTTCCTTCTCTTCTCTTTCTGGGGCACCCATGACACATGTGTTTGCACATCTCTTGCTGCTGTTCATTTCCTTGAGACCTTGTTCAATTTTTTTTTTCCATTCTACATCTATTCTTTTGTATGTTTGCTTTTGTAGGCTAATTCTTCAAATTCACCAATCCTTTTTCTGCCTCCTCAAATCTGCTGCTATATGATTCCAATGTAGTTTTTTAAGATTTATTTTTATTTATTTGTTCCCATTCTTGTTGTTTTTGCATTTGCTGTCTTGCTCTCTGTGCCCATTCACGGTGTGCTCTCTGTGTCTGCTTGTCTTCACTTCTTCTCATCTAATATTTAGGAGGCACAACAAACCAATATTTGGACCTTCCATATGGTAGATGGGAACCCAATTGCTTGAGCCACATTTGCTTCCCCCAATGTATTTTTAATTTCATTTATTACACCTTTCATTCCTGTAAGATCTGCTATTTTTTCTATGTATGTTTTCAAATTCTTCTTTGGTCTCATCCAATGTCATTTTAATATCCTTAATCTCTTCAGACATCTCTTTGAATTTATGAAGGAGATTTGTTTGAACATCAATGATTAGTTGTTTCAACTCCTTTATGTCATCTGGAGGCTTATCTTCTTCCTTTAATTGGGCCATATCTTCCTGTTTCTTGGTATGAATTGTAATTTTTTGTTGGTATCTTGGCATCTGGCTTACTAGATGTATTTATTCTGGGTGCAGTTTCTCACTTTAGTTTAGGGCTTTCTTGCCCTTTCTCCCTTGCTGGTTGTGTAGTAGGAGCTGAGGATGTAGTTGGTGTTATAAGCTCTGGAAGTTCAAGCTGACCACATTGCCTCAGATATAGATGAATCTTCTCCCATCTTTCTCCTTTGCCAGGGGCAGGGACAGAGCCACAGCCAAGTGTAATAATCCAAGTCATGCAGGTCTAGACTATAGTTGTCTAGAGAGTCTGATGATTCACACCCCTTCCTCTGTTGTCTGTGTTGGGGATGGAGCTGCAGATGTGGGCAGCATTCTGTGCTTTGTGGTTCCAAAATGATAGGTTTCCCCAGTAGATTTACAACTTTTCAGTCTGTGCTGGGCCAATGTACCTGCAGTTACCTGGGGAGGCTGATGCACGTTGTGATAGCTTCCTCCCTGCCAGAGGTGGGCTTGAAGCCTAGGCTAGGGTTACAGTCTGATCTGGGTGGAAAGAAGCCAGTCCCAACCATCACTGTGATTTTCAATCAGCCCTACTTCCCCTCATGTTGGGGGTGGAGTCAAAATGGTGGCACCAGTCTCTTTCTGATTTGGACACATTCAAATTTTAGCTGTTCTTAGGGTTATAATTTAGCCAACCAAATTTACTAATCAGTAGCTGAAGTAAGTGGCCAACCATCTCTTACTTTCATTTTTGGTAAATGGAGCTTCCATCTCCAGCCACAAAATAGCTCCTGAGGAGGCTAGCACTGCCAGAGTAGGATGAGCACTGGCCTTCACAGCATGGCCTGTAGTTTCCTGACTGGATGGCACAGGTCCCCTAGCTTCCCTGCCAGAGGTGGAGCTGGGTATTAGGCTAAAGCTGCAGTCTGATCTGTATGGAAAGAAGCCAGTCCTTACCAGAACTGTAATTTTTCAGTCTACCACACTTCCTTTCATGCCAGGGGCAGAGTTATAATGGCAGCTACCAGCATCTTTTTGACTTGGACATGTTCAAATATTAGTTGTTTTTAGGATTATACTTTAGCCAGCTCAATTTGATAATCATTACCTGAAGTTGGTGCTCAACTGTCTCTTTCTCCCCCATTTTTGGGAAATGGAACTTCCACTTCCAGCCATGGAATATCTCCTGAGGTGGCTTGCACTGCCAGTGAAGTATGGGCATCAGGCTCCATGGTATCAAGTGCTCTACTCATGAATCTTCTCTGCAGATATGTAGTCTCCTCCTTCCATTCTTTCAAGGATGTTGCAGGTTGCTCTTCTGGTCTCCTGAAACCCCCAAATAGGTGCTTTGGATAGTTCTGGGAAATTACTAACTGCCCTGCAGCACGAGCTGACTCTTAGGGCTCCTTTCTCTGCTACAATCTTGTTGGATGTCCCCATAGTTTTTTATACATTGTGTGTTTGTTTTCATTTGTCTCAAGAAATTTATTCCTTTCTCTTCTAATTCCTTCTTTGACTTACTGATTATTTAAGAGTGTGTTGTTTAATCTCCATATTTTTGTGAATTTTCCATTTTTCCATCTGTTTTTTTATTTCCAGCTTTATTACATTATGATCAAAGATGGTGCTTTTTATAATTTCAGTCTTTTCACATTTATTGAGATCGTCTTGTGACCCAACACAGGGTCTATACTCTGGAGCATATGAAAAGACTGTATATCTTTCTTTACCCTCTGTCCCCATGTTGTTTCCAATGCTGAATTGTGTGTATTGAAGTATCCAACTATTATTATAGAGATATATTTTCTCCCTGCCCTTTTTATTAATATATATTGACTTTCTTCATCTCTTTTAACAATTTGGTATTTAAAATCTCTTTTTTTTCCAATATTGGAATCACTACTCCAGATCATTTTGGTTAATATGTGCATGGAATATTTTTTCCAACCCTTTACCTTCAGCTTGATTGTGTCCTTACATCTGAGGTGAGTCTTATGTAGACAGCATATATATAGTTCATATTTTTTTATCCATTCTGTCTATGTCTTTCGATTGGGAAATTCATTCATAAATATTCAGTGTTATTACTGTAAAGGCATTACTTACTTCATCTATTTTATCCTTTAACTTTTCCTTGTCATATCTTACTAATGTCTGTCTTTTTAAGCCTTAAATCATGCTTCCTAATAACCTTCATTTGTACACTCTTCTCCAAGTCTCTCACTTTTGTTTTTTTGTCCTTTCAGGCTGCAGCACTCCTTTTATTATCTCTTGTAGATCTGGTCATTTGGTAACATACTCTTTCAGTTTTTATCAATCTGTGAAGACTGTAAACTCACAATAATTTTTGAGGGACAGTTATGCTGGATAAAGAATTCATAACTAGCAATTTTTCTCTTTCAGTACCTTAAATACATCATACTACTTTCTTCTCGCCTCTGTGGTTTCTGATGAGAAGTCAGCACTTAATCTTATTGAGGTTCCCTTTTATGTGATGCAATACTTTTCTCTTGCTGCTTTCAGAATCCTTTCTTTATTTCTGATATTTTCATTCTGAATAGGTGTCTTCAGAGTAGGTCTATTAAGATTTACTCTGTTTGGGGTGTGTTGTCCTTCTTGGATATTGATATTAATATCTTTCAAAAAGCTTGGGAATTTTTCAGTAATTATTTCCTCAAATATTCTTTCTGGCCCTTTTCCAACTCTTCTCCTCCTGGGATGCCAATAACATAAATATTTGTGTGCTTCATGTTGTCATTCAATTCCCTGAGACCAGTTTTTCCATTCTTCTCTCTTTCTTTTCTCCTGTCTTTTCAAGTTCAGATGTTCTTTCCTTGATGTCACTTAATTGTTTTTCTGTCATTTCAAAACTTTATGTTTTGTGTTCTAATGTATTTTTTTCAAAATCAAATTTTAAGAAAAATAAAAATTTATTCCAGAGCTATCAATTTTCATGCACATTTTACAAAATAATCATTAACATCACTATTAAGTGAATAATTGGGTAAGTTAGTTTAATAAAAAATATTCTGAATTATAACAACACTGAAGAATAAAATAGCAACAGAAGTCAGCACATCAGTCACAAAATTTTCAAAGCTACACAAAATATTTACAGGAGACTGGCAAGCAATGAAGTTAAATTTTAAGTGCTATTTAAAGAGGACTATGTATAGCAAAAGCACAGCCTACATTTTACTCTTCAAGAGTTTTTAGAAATTCTGTGATTCCTGACAATTTTTAAAATATTCAGAGAACTGCCTACAACTTTTCAATATTTATTTGTGTTATTTTAAAGATGAATGAATCCTGATTTAAATTCCCATAAAATGTGACAGCATTATACTACAGAGCCAGTCCTTGCTTTGCCAGGGTTTTTTTCAATATTAAGATAAGTTTATTAAATGAAGAATTGCTTAATTGATACAAAAAATACACGTGTATAAAGTACTAAGAAATTAAAATGTTTAAGTCATAGCAAAGAGATGGCAATTCCACATCCAGGGTCAACAGAATGCTTGAAGGAGACTGCTACAGTGTAGACTACCTCATCAGAGAAGGCCTCAACTAAATAACACCAGTTTCCCAGTAGCACAATTCAAATTTCAGTTATGATGGTATATTAAGTGTGAGTAACTGCAAAATGTGCAGACTAAAAACAGGCACTCATTGTTCATTGGATAGACTGAAAGGAGCATTTTCCTATACAACCAGCTGTATCAACTTGAGTTGCCTTGACTACTACTAAATGCATCACTGTACTTCAGCACCCCATCCATTTTGGCTCTGTAAGAATTGAATATTTCAGTACATCTGTGTCCTCTTGTTTCTCTCTCCTTTCTCAGGGCCATTTGGTATACTTCTGATTTCCGTTCAACAAAAGCCTCACCAATATATCTGCCTTCCATGTTGCAGATGAAATGAAAGCCTGATGCTCTTTTGAATTTTGCAGTTGAAGAGGAAATTCTGCACATCTCAATAGAGCAAGATCAGTGCAAGCCATAGAGCTTGACCATGAATACTTCTCCTCCCTCAGGACCCAGCATCATGGAGACTTGACAGGACAGGCATCAAAGCAGCTCAAGTTTTTCTGGTCCATGGGAGCCCTTGCTTAAACGTCTGCTTTTAGTAACATTTGATTGTATAGCTCATGGGCACTGACTTCTGTGGACAGTGAGAGGTTTCAAGTCTTTCCATCTCTTGAGTGTGTATCCTCACAATTCATCCTGCAGGGTACCCTCCTGGGCCCCATTCTGATGTCTAGGCTGCTGAGCATCTCCTCACATAGATCAGGCCTGGGATGGATTCCTTGTGAACTCCCATGTCAGGCCCTGCATGTAGTGAGACTAGATCACTGCTCTTTCATCCTAACAGCCTTTGGGATTTCCCTTCTGATTCATGGGCCCCACATCTCCACACTCTCACTCTCCATGTCTGCACCAAGAGAAGGCTGGAATTTGCAGGGTCTAATGTATTTTTAACCTCATCCATTGTGTCTTTCATTCCCATAAGCTCTGTTACATTTCTTTGCAGGCTTTCAAATTGCACTTTATGCTCATCCATTATCTTAATATCCTTTATTTCTTCTGTCATATTTTTCTTCAACTCCTTGAATTTATATAGGAGAATTGTGTGATTATCATTGATTAGCTGTCTTAAATATTGTGTCTCATCAGAAATTTTGATTTGTTCCTTTGGCTGGGCCATTATTCCTGTTTCTTAGTACGGCTTGTAACTTTTTGTCTGATTGTGTTAGTGAATTTACTCTGATGATCAATTGTTCTCTCTTGTCTGGTGGTTTTGTTTCACAGCTCTTCATTGATTTTTAGTTCAACTTATTCTAAGTCTTTAAAATTTCCCAGCTTAAGTTATCAAAATAAGGCCCAGATCCCACAAATAGGGCACAGATCTCATTCAAGGAGTCTGGAAAGAGAGACCCCAAATAGCATTTTTTTTCCTTGAAATTTCCTGACCTGGCAGCAGATGATACTCTTTGGCAAATCTTACCATGGAAGGGACTTTTTCAACCTCCACTTGACCATTATTCAGGTCTGGCCAGAGTCAAGATTTAAATTGGGATTTGCTGGCCAAACTCACTAAAGAGAAACCACTCTCTGCACTCTGCTGCTTAAGGAAGATGTCTGTTCCCTTCTCAGTTGACTGCAGTCAGCCATGGGTTTTATCCAGGCTGTCTGCCTTGAAGTTGGGGGATGGGTGCAATTCCCATCCATGGGGACTAATAATTTAAGGTTTCTATTTTGAGTTCTTAATCTCTCAATCCCTCACCCTCCTGAAAAATGCACAGCACTCTCCAGGTCTGTAGATCCCCAAAGCAGTTCCTTTTGACAGCTTTTTGCCCTTCCTTCATTGTTTTTGTGAGAGTTGAACTATGCATACCTACTCCAATGCCATCTTCTCAGATGTCCCCTCTGATATTCATCTTTTTTTCTTAACTTTTCTCAATGTTTACTGATTCCAATGTGGGGTAGATATTTATTATTTTTTGTTCCCCTCATATCCTAAAAAGAAACAATAATTTTAGCAATTCATTTACATCCACATTCACAGATAATATGATTGAACATTGTTAAAATGTCAATTACCCAATTGATACAATTAACTCATCTCAAAATTCCAAACAACTTTCTAGAGGAATATCAGAACCCAGTTCTAAAAGTTATGTGAAAGAAATAGGCCCAAGTATAGTGCCATTGAATTACAAGCTCTAGCTGTCAAATGGGATCTTCTCTCCCCTTGCAGCACTTTGGATCATTGTGTTCACGGTCTGGCAGGCAAATACAGGAGGTAACACCTTGGAAGGTTAATTCACCCTGATCATCAGGATGAGAAGGAATCAGGTGTTTTGTTATATATTAGAGGGAAGGAGAAATGTTAGCATCCACAGGATTTATTTGGAAACCTCTTAATAGTCCTTCTCCAATTATGTTAATAAATGGGCAAGGGCAATTCCTGTCTGAGATGGGATGTTGACTCTCATATTGGACACCTCATAGCTCATAGTCTGAGAGTTAAGGGAGGGAGGAGTGACTAACACTGGAGTGACCACTTTGCTTTGTCTGATGGAGATAGGAGTCCATCATAAGTGCTGGTCTTTTTCTTGTGAACCACTCTTTTATGAAGTTCAAATTTCTGCACCACATCAGGAACTCTGAAGCACTTGATGCCAGTGCAGACTTCTAGCATCCACCCAAAGCATAGAGGAAGGATCACTCAATGAGCATTATCATTTCCACATTGTCCAGGGGATTCTTAACCTGTGAGATCTGTGGTGGTGTTAGGAGCCCCAGAAGTCATGTGTTGCTGATGGCTCTTTCTCTCTTTTCTGTTGTGACTGCTTTAGTTTTAATTGCAACACACAGTCTGTATCATGGAATTATCATCACATTTAAAAAAAAATTTTTAAGAGAGACAAGGGATTGAACCCAAGACCTCGGATGTGGGAAGCAGGTAATCAAACCAATGAGCTACACTTGCTCCCCTATCATCACATTTTCATCTCCAGACAACATCCTCTAAGCAAAGATCCCCTAGTATCTCCATTTTCTGACACATCTTGAGTCACACAGACTCCAGGGGCAGTCAAGAGTTCAGACCCCGGTGTCAGATCCTGGATCCACATCCTATAACTGTATCCCACTAGTCAAGATAGCTTGCACAAATTATGTGGCTTCAACATTTATCATAAAACAAAATTCTTAAGAAATGCTGACACTTCTCTGAGTGGATACCCAGTAACCAATTTGACCCCAATGCTCAGTTCATAGGGATTGAAGCCTCATCTTCATTCACTGTGATCCAGTAAGGGGACCCTCTTGGTAGAAGGAAAGGGGGAGCAGGGTAAAAGGCCTTAGCAAAGGATCCTGCTTTTCCCCAGGTACCTATGATACAGAGACAAGGCCTAAGGATACCAATGAGACTACTTCATGCAAAGGTCTAAGTTCAGTTCCTCATACATAGCAGCAGAGGCTTGGAAATGATACCTGCAAGTGGGAACAGGTCTCCCATTTGTTTTTACTTGGTCCGATCTGTCCATTTTTTTCATTCTGAGACTGAGCACTTCTTGAGGTCCAGTACCATGAAATCTGAAGCGTAAGGTAGGAGAGACAGGGGCTGGATGCCAGATCCTCTCCTGAATGGAAAATGGGCTTCTCCTGACATTTGGTCCCCTAAGCTCCAGATGTGGCTCATTAGTGAAGTATGAAGGAGTGGGTCTCTGAAGGAGAACAGACTACAGTGTAGCAGTATCCCTTAGAGGGTGCAGTGGGTTTGTCTTTCATGAAGATATGTTTACAGAAGAGGCAAACTGTTCTTATTCAGATTGTGTGTTTATGAGGACACTGGACATAATGATAAGCATGAAAGCCTTCTGCACCCCATCCCTTGGTTGTGAAGATTTTAGAGTCTAAAATTGCTCCTTTGAACAGCATCTTGGCTGAAGAAAAATATGTTTCCCCTCGGAAATATTGGATCATCTGATAGTTTGGGACTGGGGTTTGTTTGAATTTTAATCAGTCCCAGATCCCCTTGTGGAATATAAGGGCAGCTCCCAGAAACTACCAGGATATGTAGACCTTGATTTTCCCCATCCAAGCTTCTAGCAGGATTAATGGGTGGTTGCGAGGTGGGATGCCTTGAAATAAGGAATAGATTGAAGGGAAGGGGGATTTTTCCAGGTGCAGAATGAGATGACTGGGATGTGAAATACCCAACAGACACTCTTTCTCCTCCTCTCCTACACAGACTTTCATACTAACATCTCATGGACACTATCCCACACCAGCAGATTAGGTATTGGACTCTTTCCTAAAGCCATCATTCTGACCAAGGGACATGCATAGAGTCTGGTAGAGAACAAGACCTTCTTGAGTGTTTGGCAAGGGATTATGATTGGGCTAAGGGAATGGCAGGGACTGGGGAAAGCAGCCCTCTGCTATTGTCACCAGCACCAATACCTGGATTAGAAGTAGAGGCAGCCAGAATGCCAGAGAGGAGGTAGGGGATGGGCTGGAAGATGGAGGACAGTCTTAGCTTCACAATGGTCATGGACCTGTGCAGCAACGTTGGTTTCTCTTTTCATTTATCTGCATGTCCCTCACTGTGTCACTCACTTTCTAATTTCCCCCTGTTCCCCTCTAACCTCAAGTTGATACCACTGTGTGCAATTTTTTAAAAACCAGCCAATGTCTCTAGAAGGAAACATAAGTAAATAAGTATACTTGCAGAGTGAGGATGGCAGACTGTGGTGATGACCTAGGGTTGCACCTAGGTTGTTATCTAGGGGTCAAGATAACATGAACATTTGGCTGAGGAAGCTCTCATCAGTTATTACTCTTTTCATTCTGCAGTGAGCAAAGCTAAAACCTCAAAATAAAGTTCTCAGAGGAAATATCACCAGTCTTTCCATCTCCCCAAACACACCAGAGTAAGTGGTTTCACGGTCCCTGAATAAAAATAAAAAGAGATATACTAAATTGAAGGAAAAACATAGGCCAAAGTTTTGATAATCAACCAATATCACTTTAAATTTGACAAAGAGATGCATGGAGCCAGAAAAACTTAATTTTTCTGACCTCCTCAGATGGTACTTTTATCAGATTTCAGTAACTGACAGAGAATCCAGAAATTCACTTGTTTCAGATAGGAGAACGATACTCTCCCTCATAAGACTGAAGCACCTCAAACCACATATAGGTTGCTGTTCAATATTTTACCTTTAGCTCAATGAAAGACACTCATTATGTTCTCAGCAATTTCCTATGGAATGAAAGACATTTTGGATAAGTAAAAGTACTATGAAACTAAAATGAGTACTTTTACTCATTTTAAAATGAGCCAAAAACTGATATTTGATCCACCAAGATTTCAGGAAGTCCAGTTGCTGGCTGACCCCATGCCAACCAGAGCTTGTGAAAGGCAGGATTCTAGGTAGACTTATAAAAGGACCCCTGATGCCTGGGATTCACATCCTAGTGTAATCCCTTCCCCTTAATTGAGGTCTGGACCTAGTGAATAGGTTCTAATGTATAAAATGCAGCAAACTGAATGGTTAGTCACTTCCGACATTTGATTACAGAAGATTGTGAATTCCAACTTGCTAGCAGACTCTATTGCCTTCTCAATTCATAAGATTTGATGTAGTGACCCTCCATGTGGAAGGGTCCAGTTTTTAAGGAAATGAGAAGAACACCAGCCAACAGCCATGGACCAAGTTCCTCAGTCCAACAGTTCCTTTAAGAGAAACTAAATGCTGCCAAACACCAGATGAAAGAGCTTGGAATTAGATCCTTTTCAAGTCAAACCTCCAGATAAGACCACAGCTCCTTTGACACACCTCTTTGCTAACACACTGAACTTTATGTTCAAATGCTAACACAATGTGTATTAAACAATTGTTTGGATGTTTAGATATTAATGTCAGGGAGGAAGGCCATGTATTTTTTCTCACAACTGCATATCTAACCACTATCAAAATGCTTGTCAGTGCTCAATAGCCTCTGAAAAACAAATTTTAAACATTATATTTGAATATAAAGACATATTTACATTTATATGTAAAAGCATAGGAACATATAAGAGAACAATAATATTGAAGTTCATTATAAAAAATGTTTGCTACTAAAATATGACAGCACACATTTTTTTTTTATTTCAGAAGACTATTTTTAAAATAATAAAAGACAAAATATTCCCTTGCATAACAAATGTCTCTACCCCAAATTTAAATATATTGCTTAATGGATGTGGCTCAAACAATTGGCTCCTGTCTACCATATAAGAGGTCCAAGGTTCAATTCCCAGGGCCTCCTGCTGAAGGCAAGCTGGCCCACACAGTGAGCTGGCCCAAGCAGTGAACTGGCCTATGCAAGAGTGTTGGCCCACACAGAGTGCTGGCCCAAGTGGAAAGCTGGCACAGCAAGATGACACAACAAAAAGAAACACAGAGGAGAGACAATAAGAGATACAGCAGACCAGGGAGCTGAGGTGGTATAAGAGATTCCGCACATCTCTCCCACTCTGGAAGGTCCCAGGATTAGTTTCTGGTGCTGCCTAACAAAGAAGACAGACACAGAAGAACCCACAGTGAATGGACACAGAGAGCAGAGAGTGAGTGCAAACAATGTGGGGGTGGGGGGTGGCGTGGTGGGTAAATAAATAAGTCTTAAAAAATAAATATATTGCTTGATATTTCTTTACAAGTAATTTTTCTTTTTATTTCCCCCAGGGGGTGTTCTAAGACCTTTACAAATTTAATTTTATTTAAAAATAGTTGAAACACAATCTCTGTATGGTCAAACCAATAATTAAACTAGATAATCCATTCCTTTGAATGCCTAGTATTTGAGACTTGTAGGATTTTACAGTCTTTATGAAATCAAATAATTCTGTGAATAGATCTGTGTACTATGTTATTTTTATTCCTTGATAGTAAAGTATAGCACAGTAGATGCATGAAAAGTAGCTTTACATTAAATATGTACTGGCAGCATAACTATTTGTACTTATACAGAACATTGATGCTCCCAACCTGAGAGAATGTTGGTGGTTTCACAAGTCTTCAGTAGGACTGATCCTCTTTCTGGAAGTTTTCCACAATATTGACCCCATCAACCAGAATCTACAAAACAGTGAGACTTCTGGGAAAAGAATTGAATGTTGCATTTGGATATTTTAGAGCAATTTCAGAATGAAAAGATATAACCTATTTTCATTATTTGTATATAAATGTTTTACATAATTGAATGGAATTTTTTTCTTTAGTGATACTTTGATTAGGTTTTTCTTCATTGGCATTTAAGGTAAAGAGGGTGCATCCTTTTTATGCATGGCTGATAAAGTTATTAACAACATAAAGAGGCACTATCAGTAGTGATTTTTCTAGAGCAAGAAAGAAAATTTGACAACCCAAGTGTCCATGAACCAATGAATGCATAAATAAAATGTGGTATATACCATGGTATGTACATACAATGGAATATTATTCAGCTGTAAAAAAGAATGAATTCTTGATACATGTGACAACACAGATTAACCCTGAAGACATCATGTTGACTGAAATAAGAGGCACAAAAGAACAAATATTGTATGATGTCTCTGATTTGAAACAATTAGACTAAGCAAACTCATAGAGTCACAGTCTGGAATATTATCACATAGAATTGGGAATGGGGTGACATGTATCATTGGGATTTTAATTTTCACAGTACATTCTTTTCATTTTATGGTGAGTAGGTGGTGCAAAATTGCTGAAATTCAGGGCTGAACTGGCACATGGACAGACAAAAGATTTAAGTTTCTTGGATACATATTTATTAAGTATAGTGCTAGAAAACCTCCTTGTTGCTCAAATGTGGCTTCTTTCTAAGACAAACTCAACATACAAATGCACTACCTTCTCCCCAGTGTGGGACATGACTTCCACGGATAAGCTTCCCTGGCACTGAGGGATTATTACCAAGCACCAAGTAGCAATGCCTCTGGAAAAAGACCTTGACTGAAAGGGGGAAATGGTAAATACAAATGAGTTTTTCTGGCTAAGAGATTTCAAAGTGATTCAGGAGATCATTCCAGAGCTTATGCTTATGCAAGTCTCAACAGGATCTCGTTGACTGCCACAATAAACAGTGCCTCAAATAGTGGCACTCCTGAGGGCTCTAGAGACATCCAGAAACTGTATGCAAGGCAGACAGCTCAGGAAATCAGCAGCCTGCACCAGTGGGTCTTTACTTTAGAATTTATGTTCCCCAGTGTAACAGTAAGACTAATTGATAAGTTCTCTACACATGACTCTTCTGCTCCTTTTGTTTGTACCTCCTGTTTTGACCTGACTTCTGCAAACTCTGACCCTAAACTCCTAGTGAGGTCTGAGGTGATGTTTACATAACGTATGATGAGAATAGTAGCAATGGAGCGCAACATGGTTCTTTGTACAGAAAATAAGATTATTTTATCTTTACAGCCCTATTCTGTACTCAAGAATGATGTAACACTGGTACCTGACCTTTGAGAGAGTCCTTTTGTGAATAAAGATTCTAAATTGCCATGTTATTTACATCTTCCCCCAGTGTTGCTGGTCTTCCAGTGGATTCTGTTATTTTTGACTAGCTACATTATAGAGAGTTTCCTAAAATGCAAATTTCTACTTGTGAGAACAGGTAGTTCCCTGATTCTATTCTTCTATAGTCAAATCTCATGTTATCTTGGTCTTTTTTCTCTTGTTTTTTATTATTGGGCCATATTTTCTTCTTCAGAATATAATTTAGATGGAAGACTCAATATTTAATTTAGCTAAAATAATATATATTTATGCTTTTAACATCAATTTTTAGTTATTTCAAAATCATTCAATTCATGTAGACATATGAAGATAAAACTGTAATAAATAAATGTATATTTACAGTTGTTACACATATTTTAACTAAGGAATTCATTTATGTAAGAATTTTCTTATTATGGCTTACTTTTATCATCTCTTTCAGTGAAAGAACAGTTGATTCTCGCATTGAAAGGAAAGGGCATTCTTCTGGGGGAGGAAGTGGGAATGAACAAGGAAGGAGAGGGCATTCTTCAGGGTGGAAGGAGGGTCATGAAGGGGAGAAAGTAGCATTTCTAATTCCCCAAGGCTGAAGTTCATTTTTGTAGGGCAGCCCTTTAACACCAAAGCTATGATCTTGACTTTGGTTTGTATTTCTCTTAGATTCATGGGTTGATCATAATTGTTTGAATGATTCTTTAAACTTATCATACTAGAGATAATATTTTTATTACCAGATCTTTTGTTACTTCATCTGTCTCCATTCATGTGAGAAAATCTAAGTAAAGATGGTTATGCCTAAATTAAATTTCTATTATTTTACAGAGTCCCTTTCATCAAACTATCTATATAGTACTTTATTTTTCTCCTGTATTGGTTACTTTACAAATTTCCTCCCCAATGAAGGCCCATCTTTTATGAAACCTGAAGGAGGAATGGGATTTCCCCAAGTAAAATAGGAGGAAATGAGTACATAAGGTTAGAATGTTGCCATAGGATAGCTTAATCAAAAAAGCATATATAAATAACAGAGGACTTGTGGGATTTATCTGGAGAGTGTTTTTAGGAGCAAAGTTTCTACTTTACATTTTTGTTTTTGCTTTAAATTTTAGGATAATCTCTCCATATTCCTGCCCACCCCATGTTTATCATTACTTTTATCTTCAGGTCACCTTCATACATATTTCCTAGCATGGGGGATCTATTCCTTTCTCTGCCCAAGTCCATTCAGGTTAGCTTCCTTCATAAGTTTGTTCTAACAGTTGACAAATCATTTGCTTTGTCTTCCCTGTTTTGACATTTTGCCACTTCTCTCTTAATTCTGACTTAAATGGAGGAAATATAATTTTCACCAAGTTAAAATATTTAATAATATATATATTTTTTTATTTTCACCTACAAATTCCAGAGATTTTTATTATGAGAGAGCATTATGCACATTTTGTGAATTATTTATACACAAAATGATTCATGTACTTCTTCCTAAACTACTATAAGCACTACTTCATCACCTTTTCTTCTCTGAAAGGATGGATTTTGTGATTCCTGAAGGATGTAAAGGGAAGATTGACATAGGAAGCAGCATGTGTATTTCTCCTAAACTGGCTTTTATGAATGGAAAGAATGGTATGTTTAAATATTTCTAGGAAAAATAAAATATGCATTATGAATATTTCCAGTTAAATACAGGTTCCTACAAGTAATACCATTTATCTGTAACATCCCTTTAGGACCAAATGTTCTATGTTGCCATGGCATCTTGTGTTTTTGAAATCTTATGTTGTCTTGTTTTTTTTTTTTTTCTTATAAGACTCTCTCTTTGTTTCGGGTCACTCAGGGTTTCCTCATTTCATTAATTATTGGTTATTTTCATGGAAATTTCTCTAGAATGGAGAGTCTCTCCTGCCTGTTATGGAGGTATGGTCTGAGTACATCTCATGATCCTATTCTTTCAAATTTAAGCCAATGTTTGTTTGATTTTGTTTAGGTGGGTTCCTTTTATAATTTTCATCTCATTTCCTACATTGGTATGTAATTTAATTTGGGATACTAATGACAAAGTATACATTTCTAGATAAATATTGTATTCATTAGAACACTAAACCAACTGACAGTCAACAAATAATCTTTTTTGTTCCATTAAACAAAATGGAAACTGACCAACTAATATTTCCAGCTACCATTAGTGGTGTTAGAACCATCCCATACATAAATTAATTGTCTTAAAATTCACTTATGATTGAAAAAAATAACTTATAATTCAGTAATGCTAGTAAATTTGGAAGCTTGCTTTTTGCTTGTAGACAAGGTATTGTTTTCAGCAGTTATGGAAGTAGTCTTCTAGAGAAGATGGCTGTGCAGATACAATAAACTTTCTACAAAACCAAGGTATTATAAGGATTACCTCATTTATTCTTACTATCAAATCACAGTCTGCAAAAATCAGGAGCAAACTGATAAATCTAGCAATGTATATTATTTAACTTCTCTGTTTTCACTGAACTAAAAGTCCCATGTAGCTTCTTAACACTATTTTTGGCATAAGGAACCTTAGTTATGGTTGTAATTCAATTCCATTTAATCACAGTTTAAAATGAATTTTTCCCCATGTGTCAGTTTTTCGCCTGGTAATTGTATCCACAAACAGAAAAATGCATATATAAATTTTTAAGATTAGTAGATAAGTGCAAGAAGACCAAGCTGTAGCCCTGTCCTGCCTTTTTAGCACTTGGATATGGGGATAATTACAGAAAAAGTGCATTTGTTTCTTCACTTGACAAAAAAGGAAAAGGATAAAATATCTATCTTTAAATGCTCTACTTGGAAAAAAGAGATCAAGGAGAGTGCTCTTTTTATTTATTTATTTTTTATTGTGGGTAAAAATCAATTTTTTCACAATACATACCAATATTCATAAAATGATATATAAATATATATGCATATATATGTATTTGCTTAATTAAATGTTATTTTTATGTATATATGTATATTTTAAAAGGTGCTTAGATTACATAAATATTACACAGAAATTACATGGATTCCCATGTTTCCAACCTCCCACACCTCCCACAACATCCCACACAAACATCCTTCATCAGTGTGGCTCATCACCCTTAATGGTTATACACATCCTGGGGCCTTGCCACCAAGCATAGACCCCAGTTCACATCATAGACCAAATTCTCTCCCAAACAGTTCTGAATGATATATGCTGATTTAAAATGGCCTACATCTGTCACCACAATGGCACTCAGGGCAACCCTCAAGTCCCAAAAAAGCCCCTGTATTTTCAACTGTGCTTCCCCTCCCTGCCCCAAAAATGTCCAGTGGCCACCGGATCCACCTCACTGTTATAATTTCTTCCATTGCTAGAATCACAATATGTGTACAACAGAATACCATTAAGTCCACTCTAGTCCATAGTTCTTCCCCCAACCCTGAGGAGACTGGGATGGTGATGTCCGCTCCACCTCCAAGTGATAGAGGGCTTATATCCCATGGATACGGGTGGGTGGGATTATCCTGCCTGCAGCTTCAGGCCCTCTCCATTCCCTGGGATGGCCATTACCCATCGTCGTCTCCTCGCCAGGTGACTTGGATGAGTCCATCGAGTTGTAGGGTTGGAGTTGCAGCTCCACCGAGATTCCAGGCACAGCTGGCACATGGGTAGGTCAAAGGCTCCAGTCTCTGGAATTACACCTACAAACTCCAGCATCACATATAGGTTTGAATAGAAGGGACTGATGGACTATGTGTAGGGAGAACTTATTGGAGTCCAACTCTGTCACTCTAAGGAGCACAGATTCCAAAGTAGAGTCCACTGATAAGGCATCAGTCTCTCTGGCTATCCCCCATTATAGGACCTGGTTGTCTCCAGAGCCCTCAGGAGCCCCTCTGTGTGGGGTGATATACACTTTGGTGTTCTATGAGATCCTACTGAGGTGTGCATAAGCATTACCTCTGGGATGACCTCCCGACTGTCTTTGAAGTCTCTTAGCCACATGAACTCATTTCTCTTTACCTTTTCACCCTTTTATTCAAGATCTTTTTTCCAGTTGTGTTGCTAGTTGACACTTGGTATTAATCCCTCATCGCCAGGGAGGCTCATCCCTGGGAGTCATGTCCCACGTTGGGGGGTAGGTAATGCAATCATACGCTGAGTTTGACTTAGAGAGAGGCCACATTTGAGCAACAAGGAGGCTCTCAGGTGGCAACTTTTAGGCACCCCATAACAGTAGGCTAAGTTTCAATTACAAGAGCAAAGACTCATAAGGCTAGTCATCACTAACAAGAACTCATCAGTTGGCCATCCTCTTTTGCCTGACACTGTCCCTGAACTCTGGGGACTGTTGCTGCTCCCTTGGAGAATGTGGCAGAGCTCTCCAGGCTGGGAATTCAGATTCCCTCATTTATTGAGTGATTGTCTACCCACTGTGACCATGCCCCATCCCTCGATCATTTGAACAATTTTATATATCTTTCATGTATATTCAGGTGAACTTACTCCCATGACTCCTCCATCCCAGACATCCCCAACCAGTGATCATCTGCAAACCCCATTGTAACCGTTCTGTGACCCAAACCTTCCCTGATGATGGAGCCCATATAATAACCAAACAGAATTAATAGGAAAATGAAATAATAATGATAAGCTTAAATGCAAGGGATAAAATACAAGGAAACTCAGAAAAAAAGAACTAAAAATAAAATATAATTAACGGATTGGGATATTCAAAAAAAGAAAATGGGAAAAAACAAAAGAAAAAAATTTTTTTTCATATTTTTATATTTTTATTTTAAATTATTATTATTATTATTTTTATTTTTATCTTTTCTCTTTTTATCACTGCATTATTGGATGTCCAGTGTGTACCATGACATCTTCCCCTTCTCATTCCCCAGTGTCTCCCAAATTTTCATTTAGTTTTCAAAGAAGTTTTAGGTCACAGCAAAGTCACACACGGAATACTAGAGATTCCCATATACCCAACCTCCCTTCCCCTTCCCCACCCCATATTACAACTTTTTTTTTTATGGGTGTTAGCATTGTTATAACCGTTATACAGATAGTAAAATACAGCAACTAAACATTGTCAATGGTTTAGAGTATAGTTTACAATTTAGACGGTACAGTGCTCTTTAAGCAACTGACATTCAATATGTAAAACTATTAACACCAGAGAATCTGTGATTGGAGGCAAGCCTAAGCCCTGGACTCTCAGCCTCCATGGCAACCTTTATGTTGGTTGCTCTCTGGAGCATGTTTTCTGATGCTCAGTGGATTTTCTCCCTTTGGCCATGTTTTCTCATTATCTAAATCATGAATTCATGTTAGCATGGTGACTGCAAATAAAATGAGGCAGATAATATTTACTCTTCAAACATTTTATCTAAAATCACCCAACCTTGATTTAATTTTAGAAGATGCATATTTAACAAAGTTGGCAAAAATCCTCTAGGTATCTTTTCATATATCCTCTAGGTATATATATATATATATATAATTTTTTTCATTCTATCTGCTGACCTGGTTCCAGTTCAGTTTCATTATTTCTTTAGATTCCCAAGTTACCTTCACCCTAGGACTAAGTTGGGCAATCATGCCTTTTTTGAAAATGGAATAGTATCTTTTTTTTTTTTAATTTTTTTTTTATTATGGGTAAAAATCAAAATTCTCACAATACATACAAACATTTGCAAAATGATATATAAATATATATGCATACATGTGTATTTGCTTACAAAAAAGTTATTTATATATATATATACATATATTTTAAGAGGTTCTTAGATTACCCAAAATATTACACGGAACCCACTGGGATTCCCATGTTGCCCACCTCCCACACCTCCCACCACATCCAACACAAACATCTCCCACAGTGTGGCCTACCACCCTCAGTGAACTTACACATCCTGGAGCCTTGCCACCAACCATAGATCACAGTTCACACTGTAGACCACACTCTCTCCCACTCAGTTCTGAGTGGTGTGTACTGATTTAAAATGGCCTACATCCGTTGCCACAACAGTACTCAGGACAACCTCCAACTCCCAAAGAAGCCCCTGTATTTCAACTGCTCATCCCCTCCCTACCCCAAAAGTGTCAAGTGGCCACTGGCTCCACCACATTGTTATAGTTTCTTGCATTGCTAGAATCACCATATGTGAACAAGAGAATACCATCAAGTCCACTCTAGTCCATAGTTCTTCCCCCAATCCTGAGGGGACTGGATGGTGATGTCCACTCCAATTCCAAGTGAGAGAGGGCTTATATCCCATGGATATGGTGGGTGGGATGATCCTGCCTGCAGATGCAGGCCCTCTCCATTCCCTGGGATGGTCATTGCCCATCGTTGTCTCCTCACCAGGTGACTTGGATGAGTCCATTGAGCTGTAGGGTAGGAGTTGCAGCTCCACCTAGATTTCATGCACACCTGGCACATAGGTAGGCGGGAGGCTCCAGTCTCTGAAAGTATACCTAAAAACTCCAGCATCACATATAGGTTTGAATAGAAGGGACTGGTGAACCATGTGCAGGGAGGACTTATTTGAGTCTAATTCTGTCACTCTCAGGAGCACAGATTCCAAAATAGAACCCACTGATAAGGCATCAGTCTCTGGGGCTATCCCCCCTTATATAGGACCAGGATGTCTCCGGAGCTCTCAGGATCCCCACTGAGTGGGGTGATAGGCACTTAGATGTTCTATGAGCTCCTACTGAGGTGTGCGTAAGAGTTACCTCTGGGATGACCTCCCGACTCTCTTTGACGTCTCTTAGCCACTTGAACTCATTTGTATTTACCGTTTTCCCCTTTTATTCAAGGTCTTTTTCCAGTTGTGTTGCAAGTTGGCACTTAGTATTAATCCCTCGTTGTAAGGGAGGCTCATCCCTGGGAGTCATGTCCCATGTTGGGGGGAAAGTAGTGCAATCATATGCTGAGTTTGGCTTAGAGAGAGGCCACATTTGAGCAACAAGGAGGCTCTCAGGTGGCAACCCTTAGGCACCCCACAACTGCAGGCTAAGTCTCATTTACAAGAGCAAAGACTCACAAGGGTAGTCATCAATAAAAAAAAACACATCAGTGGGTCATCCTATTTTGACAGGCACTGTCCCTACACTCAGAGGACTATTGCTGCTCCCTTGGAGACTGTGGCAGAGCTCTCCAGGCTAGCAATTCAGATTCCCTCATTTATTGTGTGATTATCCACCCATCATGACCATGCCCCATCCCCTGATCCTTTGAATGATTTTGTATATCTTTCATGTATATTCGGATGAACCAATCCCCACGAACCCCCCCCACAGACACCCCCCCCCAATAATCCCCCGCAGTACCCATTGTAACCCTTCTGTGATCCAAATCCTCCATGAACATTTAGTCCATAAAATAATCAAATACACTTACTAGGAAAAAGAAGCAAGTGTGATAAGTTTACATGCAAGAGACAAACTTAAGGAAACGGGGGAAAAAAAAAAGAGAGAGAGAAGGAAAAAAACCAAATAATCAAACAATAACAAAACAAAATAAAATATAATTAGTGGATTGGGACATTCAAAAAATGGGCAAAAAAGCAAAGGAAGTGCCTTTAATATATATATAATATATATTATATATATATTTAATATAATATATATATATTCATTTTTTTTCCCTTTCTCTTTTCTTTTTTCCCTTTCTTCCTTCCCTTTATCACTGTGTTATTGGATGTCTGGTGTGCCATGACACCTTCCTCCTCTCAATCCCCATTGTCTCCCAATTTTTCATTTAATTTTCAAAGAAGTTTTAGGTCACAGCAAAGTCACACACGGAGTGCTGGAGACTCCCAGATACCAAACCACCCCCCGTTCCCCACCCCATATGAACTCCCCCCCTCTTTTTTTTTTTTGGTTGTTAGCATTGTTATAACAACTTAAAGAACTGAAGGAAGAGATTAAGGATATAAAGAAGACACTGGGAGAACATAACGCAGTATCTTTTTTTAATAAGAGAGATGTGACACATCATTTAGAAGAGTGTTGTAATAAAATAATATGTTTTTACAACTGTGCTTTGATTATAAAGATTCTCTTTTATTCAAAGTAGTTGGAGGAATTTTTTTAAAAGGTTGTCATGATTTGGAGGAGAAAGGAGGAAGTGACATAAATGTTACAAATTGGATGAACAGGTAAATTTGATTGTACATTTTTCAAAGTTTTTGTTTTCTTCTCACAGAAATGTAAAACTGTACTGTAAAAATATATATAATATTTGAATTTTTAATAGTGATCATGGGCTATCACTGATTAAATCCCAGGGATAAGAAAGTTGGCATGATGGCAGCAAAGTTAGGAGCTCCAAGAGTCAGCTCATCCTACAGTGCAATTAAGAAACAGCCACAGGTGTCTAAATCACTGGTTTGGGAGACCCAGGGGACCAAAAAACATCCTGCAAAATCCTTAGAGGAATGAGGAGACTGTCCATATGAAGTTAATATTTGGGAGTAGAGTACTCTATACTGTGGAGGTCAGTGCCCATCCCCTGTTGGCAATGCAAGCTGCCTTAGAAACTATTCCCTGGCTGGAGTTAGAAGCTCCATTTCCCATAAATGGGGGAGAAAGAGATGGTTGGGCACCGATTTCAGCTATTGATTAGCATATTCAGTTAGCCAAAGTCCAATCCAAACAACTAAAGATTGAAACTGTCCAAGTCAGAAAGAAGCTGGTAACCTCCATTTTAAATCCACCCCAGGCATGAGGCAAAGCAGGGCTGGTTGAAAATAAAAGTGAAGGTAGGGACCAGCTTCTTTCTACCCAGGTCAGAATGCAGCTCAAGTCTAGGCTCCAGCCCCACTTCCAGCAGGAAAGAAGCTGGGGGAGACCTGCACCAGTCTCTCTGGACAACTGCAGGAACTTTCAGCCTGATGAATTAGATTATTAAACACATCTGTGGCTTCATCTCCACCTCTGACAAAGGAAGAGGAGAGACAGAGCTCCCTCTTCCTCTCAGGGAAACTGCAGCCACATTTTGCCTGCATGAACAAGATTATTGGACATAGCTGAGGTTCCATCCCTGTGCTATGGAGGGGACAGGGTTTCCCCAGCCTCATGGCAACTGCAGATACATACTGCTTGCATGGGCCAGGTTGGATACATCACTGGCACCATCCCTGCCCCTGACAGGAAAGGAGGAAGGATAGTGCACCCTCAGCCTCTCCAGGCAACTGCAGTCACTTTTGGTCCACATGGACTTGAATGGTGAGAACCCTGTAGATATATCTCTACACTCAACAGGATAGGGAGGGGGTGATGTCTCCTCGACCTCTCTGGGAAACTGCAGGCATTTTTGGACCACATGGACTAGAGTGTTGGACAATCCTGTAGTTCCATTCCCAATCCTGACAGGACAGAAGGGAAACTGCTCCCTTAGCCTCTCTGGGCAACTTCAGCCACTGTCAGTGTGCATGGACTAGACTGTTGGACACATCTCTGACTCCATCTTCACCCCTGACATGGCAGGAGGAGAGACTGTGTTCCTTCACCTTCACTGGGGAACTGCAGTTGTTTTTGGCCCACACAAACTAGATTTCTGGCCACACTGGAGGCTCCATTCCCATCCTGGCAGAGAAGAAGGGAGCCTAGTTCTTCATCAGTCTACCTGGGAAACTGTGGTCAGTTGGACTTGCATGGTTTAGTTTTCATGCACACCAAGCCCAACCCTGCCTGGGGCAGGGGAGGAAAGGGTATGAATCTTCGTCAGTCTTTCTGAGCAACTACATACACTCTTGGCTCATGTGGATTACTGAACAAGGCTACAGCTTTGTTGCCACCTCTGGAATGGGAGAAAGGTGAGAGAATCTTTATCAGTTCCTGGGGCAATGTGGGCACCTTCAGCCTCCATGGCTTACATTAACAACCACATCTTTGACTCCTATTCTGCAACCAACAAGGAATAAGGGGCAAGAAACAGAAGAAAAAGAGCTGGAAAAAATCCAGATGGGCTAAACACAAGCTACTATATAAAGTTCCAAATTAAGTTGTACTAAATATTAAAGAGGGGCTGTAACACAAAGCCAATCAAATAGTCTTAGAATAAAGAGAGAAAGGGTATCAAGGAAAAAAACATCTAGTAAATCAGATGCTGAGACACAAACAAAAAATGACAATCCATACCAAGAAACAGGAAGTTATGGTCCAGTCAAAGGAACAAGCTAAGCTTCCAGATAATGTAAAGGAGTTGAGACAACTAGTCATAGATGTTCAAACAAGTCTCCTTAATAAATTCAATGAGATGGCTAAAGAGATAATAACATCAAGAAGACACTGAGTAAGCATAAAGAATTTGAAGGCATGCATAGAAAAATAGCAAATCTTAAGGGAATGAAAGTCACAAATAAAATAATTCATTGGAGGCATATAAAAGAAGCTTTGAAGTGGCAGAAGAAAGGGTCAGTGACCTGGAAGACAGGGCCTCTGAAAGTGACCATACAAAAGAACAGATAAAAGAATGAAAAAATTGAACACAGTCACAGGGAAATAAATGACAGGAAGAGACATGCAAACATATGTATCATGGGAGTCAAAGAGAAAGAAGAGGAGGGAAAAGGGGCAGAAGGAATATTTAAAGAAATAATGGTAGAAAATTTCTGAAACCTATTGAAGGAAATAGATATCCATGTCCAAGAAGCACAACATACTCCCATCTTAATAAATCCAAGTACACCTATTCTGAGACAAATATTAATCAGAATGTCAAATGCCTAAGATAAAGAGAGAATCCTGGGAAGCGGCTGTGGCTCAATCAGTAGGGCTCCCGTTTACCATATAGGAGGCCCTGGGTTCGGTTCCCGGGGCCTCCTGGTTGAAGGCAAGCCTGCCCACACGGCGTGGTTAGCTGACCCAGCGGGCACAAGCAGCAAGGGGGGGATAAATGAATAAATAAATAAAATCTTTAAAAAAAAAAAAAAGAGAGAGAATCCTGAGAGCAGCAAGAAAAGATATTCGTCACATACAGGAGATGCCCAGTAAGATTAAGTACTGATTTCTCATTAGAAACCATGGAGAAAAGAAAGCAGTGGCTTGACATATTTAATATGCTGCAAGAGAAAAACTGCCAGCCAAGAATCTTATATCTAGCAAGATTGCCTTTCAAAACACAGCTAGTTTAGAATATTCACAGATAAACAGAGCTTGAGAGTATGTAACACAGAGACCGACTTTGCAGGAAATACTAAAAGGAGTGCTACAACCTGGAGAGATAGGCTTGGAAGAGAGTATAGAAATGAAGATTACAACACTAAAAGTGTAAAAAGAGAGGTGAAAACAAGATGTGAAAAATGAAACCCAAAGATCAAAATGAGTAAAGAACTGCCTTTAGAACAATAATATTGAATGTTAATAGATTAAAGCCCCCAATCAAAAGACACAGACTGGTAGAATGGATAAGAAAATATAAGCCATCTATATGCTGTCTACAAGAGACTCACCTTAGCCCTAAATATACAAGTAGACCGAAAGTTAAAGGCTGGAAAAAGGTATTCCATGCATACAGTAACACTGCCCACCAAAAAGCTAAGTTAGCTCTTCTTATGTTGGATGAATTAGACTTTAAAAGGAAAGCTATTATTAAAGACAAGCAATGCCATTATATACTAATAAAAGGGGTGATTCATCAGGAAGAAATAGCAATCATAAGTGTATATGCACCTAACCAGGATGTTCTAAATTACATAAGGGAAACACTGGCAAAACTGAAGGAAGAAATAAATATCTCTACAATAATAGTTGAAGATTTCAATACATGACTTTCAGCATTGAATAGATCATCTGGGCAGAGGATCAATAGAGAAAGAAAGAGGTGGAATATGACACATGAACCAAGCTTAATAGACATATACAGAACATTGCTCCCCAAGACAGCAGGATAGACAATCTTCTCGAGTGCTCATGGATCTTTCACCAGGGCATACCATATGTCAGGTCACAAAGCAAATCTCAATAAATTTTAAAAAGATAAAAAATATACAAAACACTTTCTCTTATCATAATGGAATATAGCTGGAAATCAACAGGAAGAAACAGGGAAAATTCACAAATGTATGGAGATTAAACCACAGACTTTTAAATGATTTGTGGGTCAAAGAAAAAAATTGCAATAGAAATCAATAAATATCTCAAGATTAATTAAAATTAGAACAAAACATATTAGAACCTATGGGATGCAGCAAAAGCAGTGTTGAGAGGGAAATTTATAGCCCTCAATGCTTACATTAAAAAGAAGAGCTAAAATCAATGACCTAACCAGATGGAGGAACTAGAAAAAGAACATCAAACTATGTCCAAAGCAAGCAGAAGGAATGAAGTGACAAAGGTCAGAGGAGAAATAAATGAAACTGAGGGGAAAAAAACAGCAGAGAATTAATAAAACCAAAAGGTGGTTCTTCAATATCAATAAAATTGACAAACACATAGCTAGACTAACAAAGAAAAAAATGGAGACTCTACAAGTAAATAAAATCAGAAATGAAAATGACACCACAGAAATGAATAAGATCATAACAGGATACTATGACCAACTGTATCTTAACAAACCAGACAATGTAGATCAAATGGAAAAATTCCTAGGAACATACAAATGACTTACCGTGACCCTAGAAGAAATAGAAGACTTCAACAAACCAATCACAAGCAAAGAGATTGAAACAGTCATCAAACAACTCGTTAAAATGAAAAGCCCAGAACCAGATGGCTTCACAGCTGAATTCTACCAAAGGTTCAAAATTTAATACCAATCTTACTCAAACTTTTCCAAAAAATTGAACAGGAGGAAAATCTATCAAGCTCATTCCATGAAGCCTTCCCTAGTTACAAAGCAAGATAAAGGTATTATTTTAAAAAGAAAGTTACATACCCATTTCCCTAATGAAAACAGGTGCAAAACTCCTCAAAAATTACTCATTAATTGAATCCAACCATACATTAAAAGAATTATTCATCATGGGTTTTATCCCAGGCATGCAAGGATGGTTCAACACGATAAGATCAACTGGCATAAAACACCACATTAATAAATCAAAGAAAATTCACACGATCATCTGTGGTGCAGAAAAAGCATTTGACAAAATCCAGCATCTTTTCTTGATAAAAAAACATTCCAAAAGATACATATAGAGAGAAAATTTCTTAAAATGGTATAGGGGATAGATGAAAAACACACAGCTAACATTACACTAAATGGTGGAAAAATGAAAAAACTCCCAATGAGATCAGGAACAAGATAGGGATGCTCTCTGTCACCACTGTTGTTCAATATAGTGCTAGAGGTTCTAGCTAAAGCAGTCAAGCAAGAAAAAGAAATAAAAGGCATCAAAATTGGAAAGGAATAAATAAAACTTTCACTATTTGCAGATAATATAATCCTTTACCTAGAAAATCCAAAAAATGAACAAGAAAGCTACTAAAATTAAAAAATGAATTCAGCAGAGGGACAGGATAGAAGATTACTATGCAAGAACCAGTACTGTTTCTATACAGGAAAAAATTCTATTTATAATAGCTACAAAAAGAATAAACTATTCAGGAATAAATTTAACCAAAGGTGAAAAGCACTTGTATTCAGAAAACTACAGTGCAGTGTTAAAAGAAATCAAAGACCTAAATAAATGAGAGAACATTCCATGTTCATAGATTAGAAAATTAAATATCTTTAAGATGTCAATTCTACCCAAGTTGATATACAGATTCAATGCAATCCTGATAAAAATTCCAATAGCCTTTTTAAAATAAATAAAACACGCAATTAGCAAATTTATTTGGAAAGGGACACAAATACCCAGAAACATCTTAAAAAGAAAGAACAAAGTAGACTCTCACTTTCACATTTTAAATGATATTATGTAGCTAAAGTGATTAAAAAAAAAAAAAAAAAAAAAAAACAGCATGGACCTGGCATAAAAACAGACATATAAACTAATGGTATTGAATTGGCATTTCAGAAACAGACCTTTACATCTATGCTCAAGTGATTTTTGGCAAGGTTGTCAAACCTACCCACCTGGGGTAGAGCATTCTATTCAGCATACAGTGCTGGGAGATCTGGATAGCCATACCCAAAAGAAAGAGGATCTCTACCTCACACTTGACAAAAAAATTAACTCAAAATGTATCAATACCTAAATATAAAAGTGAGAAGAATAAAATTACTAGATGAAAATATAGGGAAACACTTTCAAGTCCTGGTGGCATGTGGTGGTTTCTTAAACCTTACACCAAAGCATGAGCAATGAAAGAAAAATGGCTAAATGGGACCTCCTAAAACTTAAATTTTTGTGCTTCAAAGGAATTTGTCAAGAAGGTTTGAAAAGTCAACCCACTCAATGGGAGAAAATATTTGGAAATCACATATCTGAAAAGGGCTCAATTTCTATGCTTTATAAAGGGATCATATAAAAACAATAAAAGAGTAATCAATCCAATGTAAAAAGGGGCAAAGACTTGAATACACATTTTTTCCAAAGAGGAAATACAAATGGCAAAAAGGCACATGAAAAAATGTTCAATATCACTAGCTACAAGGAAATGCAAATCAAAACTACAGTGAGGTATTATTTCAGACCATATAGAATGGCCATTATCAAATAAAAATTTAAAAAAACAGGAAGCAACAAGTGCTGGAAAGAGTGTGGATAAATAGGAATACTCAATTGATGGTGAGTCTTTTTTAATACTTGCTTTTTTATAATCTTGGCCACTTATTTAAATGAGAATGCAGTCACTGTGGGCTGTTCTGATTGGTTTGGGAGGGAGAATACAAAAAATGGAAGAGCAACCCATAGTATATCCATAGAAGATAAATTAAAATATATTTAGGGTAATTTTATGGTTCTTAAAAATACAAACCAAACTCTTTTCTACGTTAATTAGAATAACTGAATAAACTAAGCTGTCAATATAAAACATGCAATCTGAGGTTCAGCATATGAGAATTTTGTCTCATTACACTTTTTAGTTCCTCAATGGACAGGGAGAGACTTGTGAATGATCAAGGAGAAAAATAGCAAAATTAGAAACTAAGGAGAGATTTTATATTAGGTACCTAACTGGAGAGACTATTTCATATACATTATATTTGATAGAATACTTATGAATCTTCATGTTTCCTAAAGGATGGTGTGTGTTGTGAGAGACAATAGCAGAATAATATTGATTATCAAGACTTTTTAGTGTTCTATAAAATTGGATAGGGACAATTATATTGACATTCTGAAGACATAGCCCCATAAAATTCCATTTCATTATGATGGGAAAATGTTTTTTGAATGTGTGTGTTGACATCAAGTAAAAAAAAAATGGGTGTCTCAGTCTATGAATCACAAGGAATTGAATTTACCTATAAACCAGAATGAGCTTTATTTTTTATTTTATTATTATTATTTTTAAAGATTTTATTTATTTATTCATTTATCCCCCCCTTGCTGCTTGTGCTCGCTGGGTCAGCTAACCACGTTGTGCGGGCGGGCTTGCCTTCACCAGGAGGCCCCGGGAACCGAACTCGGGGCCTCCCATATGGTAAACGGGAGCCCTACTGATTGAGCCACAGCCGCTTCCCCAGAATGGGCTTTAAAATCTGGTAGATTTACATTGTCTTGCATTTCTAACCAAATTTCTTATAATGGCTAAATAATAAAAATTAATTTAAACTTCATTTGAAAAAGGCTATAAGGAATAAATATCAATCTAAAGAAATAGTTATACTTTATGTGTCTTTAAGAAAATTTGCCTCTCACAAATTCTCATTTTATATCTCTAATCCAAATAAAAAGCATCAATCAACAGAAATAAAATGAACTTGTTATAGGTTCAGATTATATAGAAAGTAAAATAGACGCTCTGAGTGAGGCCTGTCCTCCTTCACTGAGACCCACAAATAAGTCCTATGATTAGGCATAGATATATTAGTCTGGCTACTGCAATGAGATAACAAATATGGGCTCAATTCTTTCTCTGAGATGCCTGGAGATAAAGGACATTCCCTAGCAGATGGTGGCCTGTTGGAACATTCCTTCCCCTTTTGCCCAGAGCATTGTGTAAAATTCACAGGAGACTGGCCATGTATGTGCATTATTTTATAGCAGCTGGCCCACCCCTCTGGTAACATCTGTTCCTTATGGGGAGGGAGCAAGGCACCTTGCTTACATTACATGAGAGAGGTATATATGGACCACCTCTCTGCATCATCTGTGAAGTCAGACACACAGGTCATGGGGGATCAAATCCCACTAATGTCATTTCTGAGTTAATATTGCCCCATCCAATGCCTAAGATATGTGTTTTCTTGATGATATTGGCATCTGCATGAACTCTTTGTTCTCCCCTATGTGGTGAGACTCCTCCCTTATAGGTGGTAATTGATGTCTTGCCCCAAAAGTTTTTATGTCAACAAAGCACTGCATGGCATGGTGGAGGTGTAAGGATTCATCAGTTTAGTCATCTCAGGGTGGTACCAGCTCCCTGATGGGTAATTCTCTGACTGAGATGCTGGCCTCCTTCTGGCTGCATGAGCACAAGTGAGATGTAAACAATATCAATGTGAACACAAAATGTGTGGTGGATGGGGGCAGAGAGGCAGGAGGTGGATCCTAGGAAGAGAAGGGAAATTATACCCAGGCTTCTGGACACCTGTGACCCACAAAGTGTTTCAATGGTTGAAATGACTCCCAAGGGGAGTTTGGGACCCTAAGCAGGGAGTGACCCTGAATGGAAGATGTTTACAGGTCCAAAGTTAGACTTTCTCAACACAGAAGTGTGTCAGCATTGCTTACAAGGAAACCATTGATATATTTTCCTGAAAGTTAAACACATTAGTGAAAAGACAGATATGGGCAAAAGACAGGGGAGTTTCATGTGGCTTCTTTATCACATCTGTTCAGACTCAGATGTCTGCTGGGGAATAACCACTGACACCCTGCTGAAATGTATTTTTACCTGCATGGACCAGGACAACCAACAGGACAGGGATGGAGGCAAACACATGCCACTCTTAGTCTGGAAGGTTAGGAGCATGAGAGTGATAGGCCCAACTGTGGGTGATATCTCAAAAAGTAAATCCCAGTGAAGCAGACATGGCTCAAGCATTTGGGTGTCCACCTCCCACATGGGAGGTGCTGGGCTCAGTTCCTGGTGCCTTCTAAAGAAGATGAGCAGATGCCACAACCAGCAGACAATGCATCCAGCAGGGAGTAGAAGTGGCTCAAGTGGTTGGGCACTCACCTCCCACATGGAAGGTATCAGGTTTGGGTCTCAGTGCTTCCTGAAGAAAACAAGCAGACAACAAGCAGACAGACAGGGGAGCCATCTCAGGGGGGAATAAGAATTTTTTTTTTTTTAATTTTAAAAATGATTGCATTAAATGTATATTTTTTCAAAAGTAAATTCCCTTGACACTGTTCATGAGCCCATAACCGCCCTTCAAGTAAAGACATGTGGCTTCATCATCCCATTCATGGTCAGGATGTTGATGAGACAGTCCTGCCTTGTACGGTTTTGAAGGCATTGATAAAATGAGGGCCTGCCCAGGGTAACACTCCCATATCTTTTCTATTATCTTCAGGAACATTAGTGGGTGAAGTAGTAGAAAAGATTAGCAGCCCAGCATCAGTCATTTTCACTGAGGTGGCCAGGAAAATTGAAGCCCAGCAATGGGAAGCTGTGCCAGCAAGGCCATAAAAGGAACATTAAGAGCTACCAAGGAGAGACAAAGGAGGGGACAGGATCAGCTCATACACAGGGCAATGTGGTTTTGGTTACCAAAGCAGGTGATAGACAAAGAAGAGATGGATGGGTTTCCTATAGAAAAGCTGCCAGCATTATGGGGCAGAAGGTGGTCTCTCTAAGTAAGAAATTAAGGTCTTGTTACACTGCATAAAAGAGTAGGAGGAAGAGGGCTCATATGCCTGGAAAGGTTTACAACTCTGCAGAGCTGCCCAACCAGCACCAGATGCAGCCCAGGAAAGAGGAACACATGTGTTGCTAAGGCCAACTTGTGCATAATCCAGGATGGTAAGAAAGACAATTCTGATGGTAAGCATGATGAATTGGATAGGAAGGATAATCCCCATCACCTGTTCCCTCATCTTACATGTTCAACAAGAATGCTTAGGGATGGAACCAAGGAAACTGGGTCCCTTCTAGGGATCAGAACACCTATGTCCCTATTAGGGTGGATGAGGAAAAGGGGTATGCAAATCATCATGGGTCTCTTAGATACAAGAGCACAAGTGGTGAAAATGACAGGCCTCTTTAGAGAAAGAAATAAAGTGGATGACAAAAGTCGTTCCTACAGCTGATATGATTTTGTTTATGGAGGAAACTGCAAAACTCGAAGGAGATAAGTTTGTCATAGAAAAAACAAGTATAGACACAAACTTTGGATTTGGAAAAGCAATTGTCATGCAGATTGTGGCAGCTGGCACCACTACTGTTGGTAAGTGTTCAGATATCTGACTGGACTCCACTCAGATCTAGATTCCTAGCATAAGTGATCGAGAAAAAGGCATACTTCCAGCCCAGCAGCAAAGGGGTGAGAGGACACTGGAACAGAATACAAATAGCAACTACACAAAGGTCATCAGAAAGAACTTATTGTGTTGTGACCCCATCTAAAGGTATTTGTGCACTGAAGACTTCACTGTAAGGAAAAGTGCTGGAATGTATGTTGGGAAATATTCAACTTTAAGGGAGTGGAGGATCAAGGAGTTCCATATTTAGGCTACAAATGCAAATTCTCAATCGCAATATACCCAACTACTCTTTCTATTCTCCTACCAGAATGCACTCCCCAAAGGTAGTTTATGGTCTAAGCTGCAGTGGTATTATGGGAAAGGCCCCCTTTTTCCAAATTGGAGGTGAGGCAGGTTCCTTCCTACTGAAAATTGGCCATTCTGAAAATGGCACACTCTGAACACTGGCATTCTGAAGACTGAACACTCCCTATGTCTTCAATGTATTTTCATGCACTTGTTTGGTGTGATCTTTATGTTCTTGTTGACAAACATCTTTTTGTAATAAACTACTAAATGTATTTTATGTTTAGAAAACTAAAACAGTTACCTTCCCTGGGTTTGGTAATACAGTGAACTGCTCAGTACTCAAGTCTTCATGATTTTTTCCCACAACTAGGACATCCAGTCTGCAAATTTGATGACCATACCCAGTTGGAGCAAGGTAAGAACCTTTGAAGAGAAGGACTTGGATTTTTCAAAAACCAGAATTCAGGTGAGCTCTAGGAAACTGTGCTTCATGAAAAGGCAGTGCTGAGAGGGAAATTTACACACATCAATGCTTACATTAAAAAAGAAGAAAGAGCTAAAATTGATAATCTAAATACACAGCTGGAAAAACTAGACAAAGAAGGGCAAGCTAATCCCAAACCAAGCCATAGGAAAGAAATAGTAACAATCAGACTAGAAATAAATGAAATTGAGAATAACAACAACAAGAAAAAAAAAAGAGAATAAAAAGCAAAAGTTGATTCTTTGAAAAGATCAACAAAATCAACAAACCCTTAGCTAAACTGACAAAGAAAAAAGAGAGAAGGCACAAATAAATAAAATAAAAATGAGAAGGGGGATATTACCACTGACCCCACAGAAATAAAGGAGATTGTAAGAGAATACTCTGAACAACTGTATGTCAAAAAACTCGAAAATGTGGATGAGATGGACAAATTCCTAGAAACACATGAGCCACCTACACTGACTTTAGAAGAAATAGAAGACCTCAATAAACCACTCAGAAGTGAAGAGATTGAAATAGTCATCAAAAACCTCTCAAAGTTGAAAAGCCTGGGACCAGATGGTCTCCCAAAGTTGAAAAGCGTGGGACCAGATGGCTTCACAGGTGAATTCCATCTATCAATCAAAGATGAACTGATCTTGCTCAGGTTGTTCCAAAAAATTGATCAGGAAAAAAATGCTACCAAACTCATTCTGTGAAGTCAACATCATCCTAATACCAAAACGAAATAAAGATACTAAAAAAAAAAAGAAAATTAGAGACCATATCTCTAATGAATATAGATGCAATGTCCTCAACAAAATACTTGCAAACAGAATCCAAAAGCACATTAAAAGAATTATATACCACAATCAAGTGGGTTTTATCCCAGCTATGCAAGGGTGGTACAACACAAGAAAATCTATTAGTATAATAAACTACATTGATAAATTGAAGAAGAAAAATCACAAGATCCTCTTGATTGATGCGGAAAAGGATTTTGATAAAATACAACACATTTTCTTGATAATAACACTCCAAAAATAGGAACAGAAGGAAGCTTTCTCAATATTGTAAAGTGTATATATGGAAAACCTGCAGCTAGTAGTGTAATCAATGGTGAAAGACTGAAAGCTTTCCTGCTGAGATCAGGCAAAAGACAAGGATGTGCATAGTCACCATTATTATTCAATATTGTGCTAGAAGATCTAGTTAGAGCAATTAGGCTAGACAAAGAAATAAAAGGACCCCAAATAGCAAAGGAAGAACTAAAACTTTCACTATTCAATGATAACATGCTCTTATATCTAGAAATTCCTGAAAAAATCCACAATAAAGCTACTATAATTAATAGAGTCATTCAGCAGAGGTGGGATAAAATGTTAATATGCAAAAATCAATAATATTTGTATATACTACTGAAGTGTAATCTGAGGAGGAAATCAGAAAAAAAATTCCATTTAATATAGTGACTAAAAGAATCAAATGTTTAGCAATAAACTTAACCAAAGACATAAAGGACATATATTCAGAAAACTACAAAAGATTGCTAAAAGAAACCAAAGAAGACTTAAATAAATGGAAGACATTCCATGTTTATGGATTGGAAGACTAAATATGGTTAGAATGTCAATTCTACCCAAAGTGATTTACAGATTCAATGCAATGCCAATAAATATCCCAGCAACCTCTTTTGCAGAAATTGAAAAACCAATAAATTTATTTGGAAGGGTAAGAGGCCTAAAATAGCCAAAAATGTCTTCAAAAAGAATGAAGTTGTAGGACTCTCACTTCAAGACTTTAAAGTATATTTGCTATATCAGAAACCATGCATGTGTCCCTAGACCTAGTTTTTCTCCCTAGGTCTGGTTTTCAGAATGCTAGTGATAAACTTAGCCTGATTTATTATATGACCATCCTGTAAGGGAGAAGACTGTAACTTTGGGTATCTTTGTTCAACCTTAAGAGATATAGCAGAGGGACGGATGCTGCTGGGTGGTTGGGGGTCCATCTTCCATATGGAGGGAGCTTTGTTCAAGCTCTGGGATCTCCCGGTAAAAATGAAAAAAAGAAAAATATAGACAGTGCGTGGGCCACCAGGCCCATGCATGGGTGCACCGCTAGGCCCCATGAGCGAGTGAGCCAGTA
>JAKSZT010054091.1:350408-376298 GCA_026826555.1 Tolypeutes matacus | reverse complement strand
ACCAAAAAAAAAAAAAAAAAAAAAAAAAAAAAAAAAAAATTGCATGGCTAGAAAAACCCAGAAGAGTTTTTCTGATTGTCTCCCTTGCTCAGATTTCTTAAGGCTTGCACCTGGTTTTTACCTGCAATGCCACTTATCATTTTGATAATCAGAACGTCCCCAACCCATTATCAATATCTCTTCATATACTTTGTTTACACAATTATACCCCCTTTGCAAGTTCTTCTACTACAGAAAGCTTCATAGAATTGAATTCACTATCCAAACATCAGTTTCTAGCTCATCTGATGCTTATTGTTCAATAGTATCCACATACATACATTTCAACAGAATTTCAACATTTCTCATGTCCTTCTGAGTATTTACCACATCTGTCTCCAATAGGAGTGACCCCAACTACCTGCCTTGTCCATGACCACATGTACACAGAACCTAAGATGTTGATCCAGATCTAAACACAGAGTTCCTTTCTTTTAGGTCACTCTTGTAATTTATCATTATACATGCATTTGTTTCTTTGTCTTTCCTACTGGTACAAATGCATAAAACTATTCCATTAATAATTTTAGGCAAGTTTCCCTTTGAAAAGTACTAATGAATTATGTATCCTGAGAAACTGTATGTCCACAGTAACCTAACCTAACCTAACCTAACCTCAGACAGCCTGGGCCTAAATGCCTGCAGTCAAATCCAATTATTATATTCTTATTAACAAAATCATTTACAAAATAAATAAGAACTGCCTCCTAGTGATTAAAATTTTCTTGCATATTCACAATGCAAACAGACCAAAAATGAAAGGAAAACATTCCAGTGCTTAGAGCATCTTTCTTGCTCTAGAAAAAGGACCATTTTCATGGAGGACTCTCTTTATGCAGTTGATAATGCCATTAGTCCTGTAACCTAGAATTAATTAATGCCCTAATTAATTCAGATGACAGTGAAGATACATGTAATAAAGTCATGCCTTCTTTAACACAATACCCTCAAATTAGGGTAATCATGTAGATAAAATTAAGGGAAATAGATTGTGTCCTTTAATTTCTTCTAAAAGTCACAATATCAATCTTCATATCTTTTCCCACAGGTTTTGTGGATTTTGTGCTTTGTGGATTTTGTACTGGGAAATTACTCTACAGTATCTACAGGAAGAAGGTTCCTGCTAGTCTTCACTTAGAATATTTTACAATGTAGAATCAAAGGTAACATGGAATAAATTATAACAATATACACTATACAGCATATATAATAACCATAAATGCAATGAAGTAACATTCCATACTTCTATTTTTTAAAAATCTAAAGGAAACTAAATCCTAAAAAACAAAATATTCAGATGCTTACTAAATATTGAGCCATAAACGTTCCCTGGCCCGGGAGTGAGAACCGAGAGGAGGTGGTAGAGTGAGACAAGGCCACACAGGCACTCGGCGAGGTGTATGAGGTGTCCATCATAAACTCCAGAGAGTTCTCTTCCCCAGAAACCAACAGATGAGTGGGCAAACATGAAGTCCCATCTTTCTATCCAAGCTGCCATCAACCTCACAGTGGGAGCCACTGGAGGCACAGCATGTGTGCTGACTGGGCAGCTATTTGACAAGATGAAAGTGAAGATGCAGACATTCCCTGGCCTGTACAGGGGGCTCACCAACTGCTGCCTCAAAACCTACTCCCAGCTGGGCTTCCAGGTCTTCTACAAGGAGACCAGCCCAGCGCTGATCACCAACATTGTTGAGAACTCCATCCTCTTCATGTGCTATGGTTTCTGCCAGGAGGTTGTGAGGAAGGTGGTTGGACTGGACAAGCAGGCAAAGCTGAGTGACCTACAGAATAATGCTGCTGGCTCCTTTGCCTCTGCCTTTGCTGACCTGGTGAACTGTCCCACTGAGCTGGTGAAGTGCCGCCTACAGACAATGTATGAAATGGAGACATTGGGAAAGATTGCCAAAAGCCATAATACAGTTTGGTCTATTGTGAAGAGCATCCTTAGAAGGGATGGCCCTTGGGCGTCTACCATGGTCTTCCCAGCACATTACTTTGAGAAGTTCCAGGCTATTTCTTCTTCTTCAGTGGCTATGAGTCGAACTGATCATTTTTTGCATTGGAAAGATCAAAAGATGAACTATGCCTTGTCCCTTTGATGTTAAGTGGTGGAATTAGTGGAATTTGCCTCTGGCTGGTTGTATACCCAGTGGATTGTATCAAATCCAGAATTCAGATTCTTTCCATGGCTGGAAAACAAGCAGGATTTATCAGAACGATTTTAAGTGTTATGAAAAATGAAGGAATAATAGCCTTATATTCTGGACTGAAATTTATTATAATTCACACATTCCCTGCCAAAGGGGCACGCGTTTTGACCTATGAATACAGCAGGAAGTTGATGATGAGCCAGTTGGAAGCATTCTGAAGTGTTCTGGCATATCTGGATCCAAGTACATATGTTTAGGGGCTACAGTTCATCTCAGGGGTTCACAGAGTTCAAGACCAATGTGGAATTATTTTGGCTTCATGGAAATTTTGTTTTTTGCCTTCCCTTTTTTTAAATCTTAAACTTTATGGAAGGACCTCTATTTTACATCATATAATTTCTGCCCATAATTGTATTGAAGTAGAAAAGTTGTTGCTTTTGTCCTTGGTGGAATATACAGCTTAGCTAGTGGCCTTGAATACCTTCTCTGACAGGTCAAATATAGGCATATCAGGGTTTTTGCATAAACCTGTGCATGCAGTTTAATGGTTATGGGTTGAGTGAAACAATTTGATTCCATGTTTAACCTCAGATATCACAGAAAAAGCCAGCATTGACCATATTCTGCGAAGACCATTATAAATGATTGCTTAACCCATGTAAGATTTAGAGTCTCTTTTAAAGTCCACTTAACATGTGCACCCTACTAAACAATTAAAGTTTTCAAAAAGATTTAAGTGGAACTTGAAAACAAAATATCCATCTAATTTTTAATAGGGGAATGTACTTGCATTCTAGTGTGGCTTTCATATTCTTGAGTTAGTTTTGGAGCAGTTATCCTGGATTTTCCCAAGATGCTCCACTCTTACCTCAAATAGTACCAATTCAATTTCTCACTCTAACTATATTTTCAGTTGTATCCCAGAGTATCAGGCCTTTGGGAAACAGCTTGGATTTCATCTCTGTCTACTTCCCCTCTTCCCTCTCCAGAAGAACTTCTACTCTGCTGAGCTTTAGATTGAGGAAGGGGTGGAGGGGACATGGTTCTGCTGCCATGCTTTGATGGAGACCCAGTGGGTGACAGCAGCTCTTAGCTTCTAGTTTCTAAGTTCTGACCTGGACAGAATTCCTGTTGACTCATCTAGGAACGTTGATTCACCTTGAACCATTCACTGTCCTCTGCCTCTACCAATCAGAAAACTCTTCCAGGGAACAGGGAATGCCAAAACCTTCAAGAGAAACCTTTGTTCCATGTTAAGATATTGAATGACAGTACTCCTCTCAGATAGGACTAAATAGAACTTAGTGCTTGTACTAGGCAGTGAGTAATGTCAATGTTCAGTGTTAACCCATCCTGAAGTTTACCTTAAAGTCCATAACCCATGTCTTCCATTTCCTTTCTCTATAGAAGAAAAGTTTTCTTCCTTGTTTTTCTCTCCATACTCAAAGGTCAGTAACTACTGGGTGCTGCTGCTTCTGAGCTGGATGGATTAAAACAGAATAGAAAAATGGACTGGTTCCCAGCAGAAAGCAGGTGGCTCTGAGGGCCCAGTGCCCTGCCTAGGCCCATGGCAAGTGTCAGCCTGCTGTCAGCAGAACTTTTCCTCCCACATTGTCTGTTAAAGATTTAACTAAGTATCTTACATAGAAATAATTTCAAGTAAGTGTCTGGGAGTGGGGAATGAGTGGAAGGGAGTTAAGTCAGGAGAAATTTTTTCATTCATTTTGCTTAATTCATGTTTAATATTGGGGTATAATTTGTAACATTTCAGATCTGAAGTTCAGACAAAAATATGGTCACTTGAAATATTGTGTTTAAAGGAAGTTGGGCAGTCTTTCATTAAATTATTTACCTAATTTTTTAAAAAAGGAGCTATAAGCAATATATTAAAAAAAAAAAGTCCTAGGATGAGTAAAACTTTAAGGGCTTCTATATGTAGAAAAAACTTAAGATGATTAAAAAAGAAAACTTAAAGTAGAAAAGAACTTGTAAAAGCTTTTCCTATTACGTTGCCAGGGAGCTCACAGGAAGAATATGTTAAGTCTTCTTTCAATGAAAAGTGGATGCAGTCCTGGAGGTCTGCAAACTTCTATCTTCTTGTCATTTGTGGATAATGTTATTTTCACATTTTAGGAAGAGTATGAAAATCCATAGCTAGAATAAAGCACACATTGTATTGATTCCCATATCAATATCTTTTCTTGGTCCTATAACAATCTACCCCACATTGCCCATTTGAATTTTAGCCAGTGTTCAAATTCTGAGTCAGAATTTAATCACTTCCAACTTATTAATCCAGACTTTGCTACCTTTTACAGTATGAGTAATATTCTTTTATTTTGCAATGTGATAGAATTTCCCATCACTTTGTAGTGTCCTATAATCTTTCATGTGTCTTGTCTTATCAATGAGATTATAAACTACTTCTCCACAGACTCTACAGAGCTTGTCATTGTTTAAAAACCCGATTTTTGCTCAACAGAACTTTCTGATTAATTACATACTTGAGATGTCTCCTTTACATTTTTAAAATCCTGAGTATCTTTTGGTAACCTGGTCTCTCTTGTTTTTATTTGTGGCTAAAATGTAAGCTTTGGCTAATGGCAAGTTTAAAATAAATTAATGTTAACATTTTCAAAAACAGAGGGTTTGAGGTTTAGAAAAATGCCCAATATATATTTAAAAATGAATGGTTATTTTTATGATATTGATTTAGCAAATATTTCTGAAACTTCAAGATTTAATACTGACTATTCTTCTGGATAAATAGAAAATTATCCTGCTAATGAGTTTTGCAGTAGACTCTTTTACTCATTTAAAATTTTTCTAGGGCATGATACTATTTTTAATCTAATTAATTCCCTTAGTGATATGAAAATCATCTAAATTTTTATTGATTCTGTGAAATGTGAGTTCCTTGATTTTTAAATCAGAATTCTAATCTTTGGTTCTCCTTTTAGCCTATGCAAATTGATTATTTTTTGGAAAAATGAAACAGCAACTTTATAGAAAATGAAATCCACATACTGTGTAAACTCATTTTCTCTGTTCTTACTAGATATATTTAATAACTTTACTTAGCAGAGCCTTCTTTGTTTTTAGAGTATGAAATTATGTTTCACTTAATAATTTTCTCTAAAATTTAAATTAGCTTCTATCCTCCCAAATATTTCCTAAGCTACTCTTCTTTTTTAAATAATTATATATTAATGCAGTGCTATCAGTATCACTTCTATTTTAATTGCCACTTTGTATAGGGATTCAACCTCATTATCCTTTACCTTTTAATATATCTCCTACTCAGTAATAGGTAAGGCTAACATGGTCAAGTATTTAAAATGAAATAAAATTACATTTTACTTTATCATCTGTAACTATATTATA
Organism: Tolypeutes matacus; assembly: GCA_026826555.1. Taxonomy (NCBI): domain Eukaryota; kingdom Metazoa; phylum Chordata; class Mammalia; order Cingulata; family Chlamyphoridae; genus Tolypeutes; species Tolypeutes matacus. The sequence continues at coordinate 370,722 of JAKSZT010054091.1, read as the reverse complement.
CACAGCATCTTAGAAAATTGATTTTATAGTAAAGCTTCACAAGGAAAAGGTGCTGACTAATTTTGTGGTTATTAAGTAACTAGTCTACTTAGTACATTTTTTAAGGAAAGCACAGTGATTACAGTTTGATGAAGGATATTACATGTTTTATCTATGTTTTATTGAAATTCTCTGTTTTGCAGGTCTAAGTAGGTAATTTTATATCAGGATATCCTGGAAAGTGATTTCTAAGACTGGGCTACTTATGTATTACTTTTTAATCTGATAAATGGATTTACCATTGCCTTCTCTCTTGAATTCTGAAGAATGCTCTAATATACAGATATTTTAAAATAATTTCACCAGGATTATTTGCAGTAATATCTTTCCAAAGTTTTTTTTACAAGTAATATGTATCTCTTTTGACCCTAATATTAAACTTAGAAATTGGCATGGTGAATGTAGCAAATGGGGTTATATTAGTTGGTTTGAAAACAAAGAATTATTACATCTCTGCATTATCTGTATTTTTGTACCTGAGAAAGAGCTTTGGGATACAGGTGCCATTTTGCTGATATTTACTTTACCTTTTGCTATTTGTGTAACATTTGAATAAAACTGTAGTGAACAACAGCCTTCCCAATATCTGATTATAGTTAAGGAAATGTCCTTTGTATTATGTTGGGAAGTGTGTGCATAATATGATAAAGAAGTGACATTTTTTATTCATCATTCAAACAGCAGAAGTTAGGGATACATATATGTCCAATTAATAAATTTGCATTTTTGTTTAAGGTTTAAAGTTGACCTTAGTCATTCAAGAAATTATGGGAACTACTTTTTAATAAAAAATAAATTACTAAAAAAGACCCTATGGTAGAACTGAACATATTTGGGTCTGAATCCAAATTGGCAGTAATTTATAAGCAAAGAAAATTGAACATGGAGATGCAAAGCAAAGAGCCAGATATAGAACAGAGAAGAGAGAGAGATCACCATGTGACATATGACTGCCATCACCAGAATGCTACAAAATCTGAGAGAAAACATGGCCTTGCCAATATCTTGATTTTGGACTTCTGCCCTTCAAAACCATGAGAAATCAACTGCCTGTTGTTTAAGCCAATCCATTTTGTGGTATTTGTTGGAACAGTTCTCCAAACTAGTATTAATGAATTTTTGGTATGTCAGTTCTCTTTTTTTTCTGATACAATTTAGAGACAATTGTATAAAATAACAATTATAAGATCATATTAATGGTAATACAACATATAAAGATGTAAGTTGTGACAATGACAACAAAAAGAGGGATTGATGGTGCTGAATAAGATTAGAGATATTTTATAGTATTCTTGGTTAATAGTGGCTCAATTGAGCTAGTTATGTTTATAAGTTAATTGTAATACTTAGGGTAATCACTAAGAAAATAATTAAATTATCCTGAAATTTAATTATCCCGAAAAGGGAAATGAGAAAGTAATAAAAAGTTTGTAACACACACACACACACACAATTACCCTTCAAAAGAGTAGAACATGAGAAGCAAAAATATATATTTAGAAAACAGAGATATGACAAATAACTCCTCCCTTATTAGAATTATTTTACATGCAAAAGACTTAATTACCTATTAAAAACAGAGATTGGTGGTATGATTTTAAAAAAATAACCCAAGTACATTCTGTTTACAGGATAATAACTTTAAATGCTCCCCTCAAAAAATAGGTTGAAAGTGATAGGATGGCATATGATATTCTTTGCAAACTGTTGCCAAAGGAGGGCTGGTTGTATAGATAGATGATAGATAGACAGATGATAGATAGATAGATAGATAGATAGATAGATAGATAGATAGATAATTGATAGATATAGATCTATAGAAAGAGTAAACTGAAAGTAAAAAAATTGTTATGAGACCAAGGGCATTATATATTATAAAACTTACAACTCATCAAATCATATAAAAATTACAAGCATATGCACACTTAACAATAGCCCCAAAAATATATGTAGCAAAAATGAAGGGTGAAATATTTATTTATATGATAATAATAGGACATTTAAATACCCCAATTCCAAAAATAGACAGCACAACCAGACAGATGATCCAAAAATAGAGGACTTAAACAATGGGCTTAACCAGCTAGACCTAAAAGACAGATACAGAACACTCTACACAACAGAAGTAAATCTGCATTCTTCTTAAGTCCATGTGGAACATTCTCAAGGGTAGACCATATACATTGGGTCACAAAACAAGTCCAAAATTTTTTTTAAAACACTGAAATCACACAAAGTATCTTCTCCAGCCATAATGGAATGAAACAAAAATTCAGTAACATAAAGAAAACTAGAAAATTCACAAACATGTGGAAATTAACACCCATTTAAACAACCACTAGGTCAAAAAGTGAATCACAATGAAAATTATAAAACATTTTGAGACGAATGAAAATGATAGCCACAAACCTACATTTGTGGGAAGAAAGGAAAGCAGTGCTCAAGAAAATTTATACCTTTAAACACCTACTTTAATAAAGAAGAATAATCATAAATCTAGAATCTGTCTTTACATCTGAGAGAACTATAAAAAGAAGCACAAACTAAAACCAAAATTATGAGAAAGAAGGAAATAAAGCACAAATGTATGCTCACTGGGAAAATGAAAATGAGCAAAAACAAAACAAACTTCTAAAAGGTAGCTTCTGGAGTTATCTATTTAATAACTTCAATACCAGAATAACACAGCATGGTCACACACAGGGAATCTACATCAGCAGAAGGTTGGATTTTACAAATAATAGGGTAAGTGTGATAGAGTGACTGCCAAAATTAAAATATGGATGGGTTTTTAAGTTATTCCTACATTAAAAGAATAATTATTACCAATACTTCTGAAGCTCTTTCAAAAACAAAAGAGGAGGGGATAACTAAAATGTGTTATATGGATACAATGGAATACTAGTCAGCCACAAATAGGAATTAAGTAATGATACATGCTACAAAAATGGACAAGTAAAAATCATGTTAAGTAAAATAAGCCCGACACAAAACTTCAATTTTTAAAATGATTCCATTTATATGCAATGTCCAGAATAAGTAAATCCACACAGAAAGAAAGGTGTATATTAGCAAATTTTGTAGTTTCCCACAAATAAGCCCTTCACAACCTTGGTTAAATTTATTCCTAGGCCCATGCCCCCATTCAGTCCCATGCAGCTTGGGAGTCAGTTAAAGACAGCATGGCCCATGTCCCTCCTGCCAGAGATTTTAGAGCCACACAGAAAAAAAACTTAGAAGTCCATTCATATCCAGGCACAGGGACCCTAGTCCACAGAGACCCAAGGCAGAACACAAATTGCTGAGGTATGATGCATATAAAAGGACCCCCAGAGGAAAAATATACAGAGAGAGACCATGGAAAAATGCTTGGCAAGAGCTGTACAGAACAAATCCAGTTTCTATTGATTAGATCACTTAATAACAAAGGAGACTTTTCTGGATTGACCCACATTTATGCATTGACCCCATCTGGGTATAATGGGTCATAACATGCTAACAAGGAAGAAACTGAAGGAAGAAAAGCATCACAGAAATAAAACAGTGGAGCAGGGACTGAACTTCCGTAAAACAGGATGGGACCTAGAACTGAAATGTATAAGGAAAAGGGGGCATTGAATAAAAAAGGAAACTTAAACAAATCTTATGAGATGGGGAGAAAATTCTGCAGAAAAACAAACAGAAAAGATCAAGATTCCCAGAGAAGACATAGAAGAAAGGAAACTTTTTACTGGATATCTAACAATGGCAAAAATGAAGAACCTTGAAAATTGTACCTCATATCGAGGGAAAGAATTAGATGAAGAGCTGAAAAAATCTGAACAGATAAACATGAGATACTCTAAAGGTGCAGAATAATTTGGACCAAGATTCAAAGAAGCAGATTAACACAAACCCAATAAACAATGAAACCCTAGAAAAGAGGGAGATATGGACCTCCAGTGTTAATTCATCATGATAATCTTATGACAAGATCTCAGCAAAAAATAATAAGCCATACTAAGAATATATGACTCAGTCAATGGAACAAATTGAAACTTCAGAGGGGACATAGAATTTGGGACAAATAAACAAAGAACTTCAAATAAATCACCCAAATGAATTTAAAGAGAATAAGAAAAATATGGATATAGAGCTAAAGGATATTAAGAAGACAAAGTGTGAGCATGAAGAAGAACTTGGAAGTTTAAAAAGAAAATAACAGATATTATTGGGATTAAAGTCACAATAATGGAGAGTAAAAGTACACTAGAGGCATACTAAAGTTTATTTGAAAAAGAGGAAGAAAGAATCTGTGAATTAGAAGACAGGATACTTGACATCACACAGTCAGGAGAATAAATTTTTAAAAAAGAGAAAAATTGAGCAGTATCTCAGGAATTTGAGTGACAACATGAAAGCACACAATCATACTTGTCTTGGGTGTCCCAGAAAGAGAAGGGAAAAGGGGAAGAAAGAATATTTGAGGAAATAATGACTGAAAATTTCCCAACTCTTATAAAAGACATAAATATATATGTCTAAGAAGTGTAAGGTACTCTAAACAGAATAAATCCTAATAAACCTACTCAGAAACACATACTAATAAGAATGTCAATTGCAAAAGATAAAGTGAGAATTTTGAAAACAGCAAGAGGAAAACAATTCATCATATACAAGTGATCCTCAATAAGAATAAGTGCTGATTTCAAATCAGAATCAATGGAGGCAAGACAGCAGTGATATGATATATTTAAGGTACTGAAAGAGAAAAACTTCTGGCCCAAAATTCTTTATGTGACAAAAAAAAGTCTTTTGAAAATGAAAGAGTGTTTAAAATATCACAGATAAACAAAAAGCTGGGATAGTTAGTCAACAAAAGACATGGCCAACAAGAATTGTGAAAGAAAGTTCTGCAGGTAAGATAGGAAAGAGGGACTTTGAATAGTGTGAATAAATGAAGATCTCCAGTAGGGGTAATATTATAGTTTGTTAAAGGCTGTCAATGGAAAAGTACCAGAAATGGGTTGCCTTTTATAATGGGAATTTATCAAGGTAAAATCTTACACTTCTGAGGCTGTGAAAATTTCCAAATTAATAAATTATCAGAGATGCTGTCTTACCAAAGTCAAATGCTGGCAGATCCTGTATGGGAAGGCAAAATAGCAGCTGTTCTCTGCCAAGGTCCCTGCCTTCCACTCTAGGCTCACTTTTTCCCCAAGTGCAGCATCGGGCAACAAGGCATATGGCTCATCTCTCTCCTTGGGCTATGTCTCTTCAACTTCAAGCTGATCCACTGAATTTAGCCCCCAGTCTCTCTGTCAACCTCTCAGGCCTTCCCTTTCTGCAGCTGTAGACAATCCTGGCAGCATGAGATGGCAGCTCTCTTTATACAAGACTCTAGAAAAAGGATTAGAACCCACACTGGGTCCCAAAATCTGATTAAAGGCCCTTAACTGAGGTGAAATAATTTAAAATTCCCTTCACTTAATCTAATTAAAATGTCCTAAATACAATAGACTTAAATGTACGGGAATGGAATAGTTTAAGTCTCATTTACAAGAGCAAAGACTCACAAGGGTAGTCATCAATAAAAAAAAAAAAAAAAAAAAAAAAATCAGTGTTATGCCTGTGGTCTGTCCTGGGGCAAAATTTCCCTCCAGCCGTAGACCTGTGAAAGAAAACAAGCAACCTGCTTCCAATATACAAAGGACAGAGAGTCACAAGATACATGTTCTCATTGCCATAGGGGGAAATTGAAAGGAAAACAGTGGTCATGGATACCAAACAGTACCAATAACCTGCAGGACATACTCCATTAGTTTTACAGTCTGAAAGTCATCTATAGCATGATGGTTTCTTCTTATCCTCAGAACCTCATGGAGGCCCACCCACACCAAAGACTTTTACAGTGGCCAATAAATCATCAAAGATCTAAGTGGTGGCCAAGCTCTAGGACTCACCCTCCAAAAACATTGGGCTGAAGGCCACAACCTTGCCAATCTCTGAGGCATTGATCAACTCCCTCAGAAGAATGGGGTGGCCACCTAACTCTCCCCAACAACAGAGAATGTACTCCACCTTCTGTAAACCCTGAGGTGGTAGAATTCTCCATGAACAATGGGGCATGAGGTACATCTTCTTCAAATACTGGGGCAAACTTACCCTTTCCAGACACTTGGGTGAAGTTACACACTCAGGCTGAGAAGATATCTTAAATTCAGACCTCAGCTTCCAGTTTTGACCTTGAAGAAGTTTTTCCTTCAATCTCTCCCTTTTCTTCCCCTATTAGTCCAGGCTCACAGTAGTTTCTATCACACAGCTCTTGACAAAGCTCGCCAGTTTTGCATGCAGTTCACAGGGGTCCCAGCCATCAAAACAATAGGAATTTCATCAAATCCTTTCTGGAAACTGCAGTCCTAACTTGTAAGGAAATGGCTGCTTGTTTCCATGTTTAGTTAATTTCTCACATGGGGCTTTATTCTCTGGAGACTCATTTTCCAGAAGCTCAGAATTTCCTGAACCATATATGCCTGGGTTTTTTTACCCAGGAGTTCAGTTCTCAGCTTATATTTTTCCTCTCACATTTTGCTTTAAGCTGCAAGGAGAAGACAAGTTGCATTTTTGACATTTAGTTTAGAAAGCTCATCAGCTAAATGTCCAAGCTTATCACTTTCAATTTCTCCCTTCCATTTAACTTCAGGAATCAATTTAACCATATTCTCTGCAACTTTAAAACAAGGATCACCTTTCCTCCAGTTTCCAATTATACATTCATCAATAACTAGTAGAGAACTAGAAAATCCTCAAATATGTGGAAGTCAGTTAACCTACTCTTAATCAGTGGATCAAAGAAGAAATTGCAAGGGAAATCAGTAAATATCTTGAGACAAATGAAAATAATTACCCAAAATATCAAAACTTACCGGAGGCAGTGAAGGCAGTGCTGAGAGGCAAATTTATAGCACTGGACATTCACATTATAAAAGAAGACAGATTTAAATCAAAGAACTAACCTCAAAAATAGAAAATGAGAAACTAAACCTAAAAACAAGCATAAGGAAAATAAAAAGGATTAGACCAGAAATCATGCAATTGAAAATTAAAAAAAAAAAAAAAAAAAAAAAAAAGAGCAAAACCACAACCAAAAGAACCATCTTTGAAAAGATTAATAAAATTGACAAACTCTTAGATAAACTGACAGAGAAAAGAAGATACAAATCAATAAACCAGAAATGAGAGGGGGACATTAGTAAGGACCTCACAAAAATAAAAATGATCATAAGAGAATGTGAACAACTGTAAATCAACAAATTAGATGATTTAGACAAAAGGGAGATAGTCTCAGAAATACACAACCTACACTGATTCTAGAGACAATAAAAGATCTTAACAAACCAATTACAAAAAAGAGATTGAATCAGTCATCAAAAACCTCCCAACAAAGAAAAGTCCAGTATCAGATGGCCTCACAGGGAATTCTGCCAATCATTCCAACAAGAATTAATGACAACCCTGCTCAAAACTCTTCAAAAAATTTTATCAGAGAGGAACACTACCTAATTCATTTTAAGAGCCCAACATTCAAACACTAAAGCCAGTAAAGATACAAGAAAAGTAATTTATAGACTAATTTCTTTTATGAATATAGATACAAAAACCCCAACCAAAATACTTGCAAACAGAATCCAACAGCACATTAAAAGAACTATATACCATGATAAAGTGGGTTTTATCCCAGGTTTGCAAGGGTGTTTCAACAGAATAAAATAAGATAATGTGATATACCACATTGACAAAATTAAGCACTGAAAACACATGATCATCTCAATTGATGCAGAAAAGGAATTTGAGAAATACCAGCTTCCTATCTTGATAATAACATTTAGAAAAATAGAAATAGAAGGAAATTTACCAACATGATAAATGGCATATATAAAAACCCACAGTATACACCATACTCAATGGTAAAAGTCAGAAAGCTTTCCCTCTAAGATCTGAAACAAGACAAAGATGCCCACTGTCACCACTATTATTCAACACTGTCTTGGAAAAGTTCTAGCCAGAGCAGTTAGGCAAGGAAAAGAAATAAAAGGCATCCAAACTGGACAGGAAGAAATGAAGCATTTACTGTTTGCAGATGATATGATCTGAAAATGATAGAGATAACAAATGAATTCAGCAAAGTGGTGAGGCATACTTAATAGTACAATTGTAAAAATGTTCTTTCATGTAAATAACAAATGTACTGCACTAATTCATGGTTTTAATAATAGGGTAGTATATGGAGAAAAATGTACCCCAATACAAACTATGGACTACAGTTAATATTCTTTCATCACTTCTAACAAGGGTACTACACTAATGCAAAGTATTAAGAATAGGAGGGTGTGATGGCTTGAATTAGGAGAATCCAGAAAAATTATGTTCTTGAACAAATCCATTTCTGTGGGTGTGGGGACTTTTGCATGTTGGTATGTATTGTGAAAATTTTGATTTTTACCCACAATTAAAAAAAAAAAAAAAAAAAAGAAGGCATACCCTACAAGAAATAAAGGGAGTTCCTTCAGCCTGAAATAAAATTACACTACACAGTCACCTGAATTCATAAGAAGAAATAAAGTATATTGATAAACTTAAAAAAAAAGGGACACTTTGATTAGGTCACTTTCAATTAGATCACTTTAGGGATTTTGATTGGACTACATCAGTGAGACCCAGGTTGGGTCTCTGCCCACTTACTGGGTCTTATATAAGCTGAGCACACATAGAGGGGAAAGAAGAGGCACAGAGAAAGGGAATTCTGCCATAGCAAGCCTGCCATGTGAGAGAGACAGAACTCCAGGTCTGTCTCTAGCTGCAGAAAGACAGAGAAGCCCCAAGAGGCTCAAGGACATGAGGCCCAGGGAGAAATACCTGATCCCTGACAGCTGAGCTTGAGAAGAAAGTAGAGAGAGACAGGCAGTCCTGCTATCTTGCCTTGCCACATGGCAGGATTTTAGTATCTGCCAGAAGACAACCTTTTATAAGAAACAGTTACCATAAGCATTGCCATCTCTCATAGAAGGACCACCCAATCTGGTGCCACAAAGGAGAAACATATCTCTCAATGAGGTGATTTATTTTGAGTGCACAAGCAAGGAACTGGGGGGGGTCTTCCCAAGAGCAGTTCAAAGTAAAAATGAGAGTTAGGTTCTTTATAGACAAAGAAAAAGAGACTAGTCATTGAGGAAGGAATGTGCAATTTCACAATCCTGCATTGTCCCAAGCACACAAGAGAAATAAAAATATAGACCCCCAAAATAGATCGACTACAATTGTTTATATCAACATTACTCATAATAGCAAAAGTTGGAAATAAACCAAATATCCATCAATACATGAATTGATGAAAAACTGTGGTATAAAAAGGACTCAAAGCATCAACTTGAAAAGACATATGCATACTAATGTTCATAGTAGTATTATTCACATTTACCAAAAGATGAAAGCAACTCAAGTGTCTATCAAACAATGAATGAATAAACAAAATGTGGTATGTACATAAATAGAATATTATTCAACATTAAAAAAGAATGAAGATCTGATTCATGCAACAAGAAGGATGATCCTTGAAGACATTATGTTCAGTGCAATAAGCCAGAAACAAAATGACAAATATTGTATGATGTAATTGATATGAAATAATTAGAATAAGCCAAGCTCATAAAGTCAGAATCTAGACCTTAGCTTACCAGGAGCTGGGTTGGGGTAGGGAATGGGGAATTAATGCTTAAATTTTACAGAATTTCTGTTGAGTTTGATTGTAATGTTTTAGTAATAGATGATGGTAAGGGTAGCACAACATTGTGAATATAATTAACAGCACTGAATTATATACACGGCCATGGTAAAAGAGGAAATTTTAGGTCATATATATGTTATGAGACTGAAACTGAAAAGAAAAATCATAGGATTGTAAAACACAATGAACCCTGTTGTAAATGATCAACTATAGTTAATAGTTAAATTATAAAATGTTCTTTCATGAATTATAACAAATGTACCTGACTAACACTAGGTGTTAATAATAGGGTCGTTTATTGGAATTCTGTGTTTTAAATATTTTATGTATGATATTTCTGTAAACCTACACTTTTTCCAAAAAATTAATAAAAATACTTTAGTATAGCTACACAATAGAATATTATTCAGCCCATAAGAATGAATGAGCCCCACATATATGGGCAGTGCCTAACAAAGAAGGACAGACCATTACACCAGGCCCTTGATATTGATTGTTGTACTTATGTAACTTTCTTGTGAAATTGAAACAGTCTAGTATTATATATTACCTAAAAGTTACCTCTGAAAAGCCTCCTTTTTGCTCAAATGTACCTGTCACCAAGCCAAACTCAGCAAATAAACATATTAACCCCTCCAAACCCCCAGCATAAGACATAACTCTTAGGGATGAGCCTCCCTGGCACCAAGGGACTATTACCAAGCACCAACTTGTGATGCATTTGGAAAAAGACCTTGACCAAAATGAGGAAATATTAGACAGATATGAGTGTTTATGGCTAATAGATTTCAAAGTGAATCAGAAGGTTATTCTAGAGGTTATGCTTATGCACATCTCAGCAGGATTTCATTGACTGCCATAGTAAACAGTATCTCAACCAGCAGGGCTCCTGAGGGCTTCAGAGACATACAGACACTATAGGCAGGGCAGACAATCTCAGCAATTCAGCACCTTATCAATGGGCCTTAGTTTGGAATTAATGTTCCCCAGTGTAACAGAGTTAGACTTCTTTATAATTTCTTACATATGGTTCTTTTGTCTCTTTTATTTGAACAATAATTAGCCCTATACTTGTTAAATATATGTCCCAGAGACTTAAATCTTCAGTCCTTTCATATGTTACTTGAGCCCTGAGTCTCAACAGAGTTGTAAAACCTACACTTTAGTTCATCATACTCACCCAGGACAACTAACAATAGAAAGATGTTGGACAAACACCCATCCCAATAAACAATATCTACAACTGCAAGCAAGACTGTTCCATCCATCTGCCCCTGGGATCTAAGAACTTCTCAATCAGAAAGAGTGGGCATCACCATCCCAAAATCCTCAAGACGGAGAAGTGAACAAACAAGGGGGGAAGGCAATTATAGACTAAAGTAAATTTATTATTCTAGCAATGGAAGAACTTGTATCATTGGCATTAAGGCAGTGGCCACCAAGGCTTCCAAAGGGAGGGAGAGGGAAGAATAGTGTAATAGGGTTATTTTTGGGGCACTGAAAATATCCTGTATGACATTGCAATGATGGATACAGGCCATTATACATTTTGTCAAAACCTGTAAAATTGAGTGGGGCAAAGGGTAAAGTGTAATGTTAAATATAGTCCATTGTTAGTACCAATGATTCAACATGAGTTCATTAACTATAACAAAGGTACCACACTAATGAAAGATGTTGTCGATGTGGGGAAGTTTGGGAGGGGGTGGGGTTGGGGTTTATGGGACTTCCCTATATTTTTGATGTAACATTTATATAATCTAAAGCTTCTTTAAAAATAAAAAGATTAAACAAGGAAAATAAGGAATGCTGATATAGGCTTGAACTTGGAAAAAACCAATGAAAACTTTATCTGTGAACAGAAAGGAGGATGTATTTTATGATTCAATTAAATATGAGAGACAAGAATAGGAAAATCTACAGAGACAGAAAGCAGATTAGTGGTTCATTAGGATTAAAGGGAAATGGGAAGAGAGGGGGTGATACTAAAGGGTATAGTGATTCTTCTTTCTTGTCGGTCCCAGGAAGGTGACCCCACATTCTGTGATTCCTCAGGCTGTGTCCATGTGAGTAAATAACTTTCTTTTGGTGCCTGAGAATGAGCAAGCACCTTGTCATCCTTCGGTCATGGCCTCTGAGAAGTGTTTTTTCTTAAACAGCGAGCACAGAAACTTCATTTTTTGCACTGTTTCCATGTGGCTTATTTTTAACTTCTCAGGTGATATTTAGCAAGGCTTATTTTATCAAAGTATCCATTCATTGAGGGTTTTGCCAGCTCAGAATATGGCATGCTGTAGGACTTTTCACAGATTCGGGACTCCTGCTGGAGGCAATCCTGATAGGTATTCAGAGAGAAGGGAAAAGCATCTATGATACTGAAAGGAATGTTCATAATATTGCTACCTTCCAGTGGGTAAGTTGGGGTTAGACTGGTTCTGACTAAACCATTTCAGAGCCTGAGGTTAAAGGGAAAGTGGTGCCTTTATGTAAACACTTTTATTAATTATTTTATTGGGTAATTTTTCCTGTGGCACATAAATAGTTGGAAAAAAAGTTGAAAAATTTACAAGTATGGGTAATACAACTCCCAACATTAATTTAAAACATTATTTACTCCAAATTCCAAAATTTATAATAGATTTACTTTCCAGGCTTCAAATAATGCAAAATTTTGAGTAAATTTTTGAAATATATTTTATTTGTTTTCAAATGACAAAATTGCCACATTGTACAGTATCTCATGACCATGTGAGGATCTTCAATTACTTTTAAGTTTAGTGTGCTGAAATGTCTTGTTTCAGTGTGACTGATGATGTTAAAAAATATAGATTGATAGGTAAAGGTGATACTTGCACAGCATGAGAATGTACTAAATGCCACTGAAATGTACACTTTATATCAGTTAGCTGTTTGTTTTGTGAATTTTCCAAGATATGCCACCTCCAATTTAGGATAAGTTTGTATTAAATAAAATTCATGCATGAACAGAAATCAGTTTTTGAAGTTTGAAACACAATTGTGATTTTCAATACCTGCTTTTCGGTAAATCAGAGATATTCATTGAGAGACATTCATTGAGAGTAAATTTCTCCTGTGAAAAATTCAAACTCTGACTGTACTTAGTTTAATTTTGTATATTTCCATGGAACGGTGAAATCAGAATATCTATAATCTCACCAATGTGTATAGGCCTGTTTCCCATAATAATATTTCAAATGATGATGAACTACTTTCAAATTCTTTACTTTTCTATTTCTATACTTTCACATTTGAAAATGTATTCAAATGTCTAGTTAAATTTCATATTAACGAATTATACTAAAGTTGGATAGGCCTAATTATTATCTGCCTTTATATATTGTAATTTTTCTTGAGATTTATTCACTAATTTCTCTTGGTTCCATATAGCATCTTACACTAATAAGTTGCATAAATATTTGTAATCTATTTTCAACAAGAAACTTTTGATTTCAGCATAGTATATTTCATTTGATATCATATATATATATATATATATATATATATATATATATATATATATATACAGTGTCTGATATTATATATAAAGATTCAATAAATGTTAATTTGTGCATGAAGTGCCCTGGTTATATTTGCTCCCCTCCCAGCTTAGCACATAAAGATAAATTCCAGAATTTTATAACCCCTAGCATTTCTCTACTTTGCAAATCCCTGCTTTGATAACCTTATGCCCCTGTAGCCACTAATATCTCCAAAGAGGATCCTGAATGGGGAAGAAATAGACAGAAGATCCCCTGAAACATGCATGCACAGACTGACAAAAGACAGCCAAGGAGAGAAAATCTGAACTGAGGTCTGACCCACCTCTTGAAGCCATAGAGATTGAACAAAAGAATCTGGAGTAGCATGCCCTTGGCTTGAAGAAGGGAGGAATATAATACATGTCCTTTTCCATGGCTTTCAACCTGGGGCAAAAGGTAAATATTCTTCAAAACATGCAACAGAGGAAGTAGTTCCTGTGAGAAACTGTGATACTAACATCTCACTGTTTTCACAAACACCCCAAATCATTTAGGACATCATAGACATAGTGCTATTGATATAATAATGAAATATTTCTACCTTAGTAACATCTAGACTCTTAAAATTTCAATTGTTTTCACAACTTTAGTTGAACTGCATTTAAGTTTATAGTAGTGACATAGGTGGTTTTAAAAGTAACTTATCACATTTGGAGAGGCGGCAAGATGGCATTGGTGTAGGAGGGCGCACGCTGCAAGCTCCCAGAGCAAGGCGGATTGGGGACGGGGTCCTGCCCGGGGGTCTGTGCTGTGCACGCGTGGAGTGAGAAGCTTGGTACATCTATCTGTGTGGATCGGCGGCGTGGACCGAACAGTGGAGATTCGTGAGTTTTGAGGCTGCCGGTGGAGGTTGGCACAGGCGGCTGAGCCCCGCGGTTACGGAAATAAAAAATAAAACGGCCATTTGGAGCCGCGGGCGGGGCGAAAAAGTTTTATTTTCTGGGGAGCTGGCTGCCTGGCGCCCCTTGGACCTTGTGTGAACAGAGCAAACGAGCTAGTCAGCACCCGGTGAACCAGAGGGGGGATTTTGGTCGGGGAACACAGCTGATTTCCCTAGCCACCCAGGGATAAGACCCAGGCCGCTGCGGAGCCAGGAGGAAGGGACACTTCCCAAAGAAGGGAGGGTTCGATTGGAAGACAGGGAAGGGTATTTTATATTTTTAGACATCGATCTGGCTGCCTGCACCGCCCCATAGCTTTGAGGAGCAGATAAGCCGACCTGAAGCAGCATTAGGCTGAGAGCAGACGCGAATCTGCACTCAAACTGATTTACTGAGCAGCTCGGTGACGCTGGAGCTCGGCGCCAGAAGGGGCGGAATCCGCCGTCTTTAGCACTCTTCACTGACTAACATCAGAGTTTCAGCTAACCTGGGGAGTCCGGAAAGTGGAACGTGCTTGATTAATTTCCACGGGCCCAGCTAGGGTCCCTTCCATAAGGGGGTTGGTCTAGAAGAGGAATTATTTTGGGTCCTGCATTTGGTTAAAAAAAATTCTTTTTAATTTAGTTTAATAGCTAAAAGCTGCTTCAGGACCTGCATAGAGAACCCTGTGGGGAAATTCATTGATAAACACAAGTAGGCAGGAAGGATCCACGTGGACCCTAGGGGAATCATTGACCCCACTTAGCTCTGTTTGACTGCTTGCCTTTGTGGATCATTGGTTTCTCTCTGTTACTTTCTGGTCTGTTGCTATTATTCCCATTTTCCTCCCCCCTTCCTTTTTCCTTCTATTTTTTTTTAAATAGGTGCTGCCAGCTGGTCGCTTATTTGCTGGGGTTCTTATTCAGTAATTTCCCACTCGCTGTATATATTGATTCTGTATTACAAACTATCGCTTATCCTTCCTGCATGTTTCTGCCTTCTGTTTTCTGTTGTGGCTCTTAGAGACAACATTTTTTCATGGGCCCACAACTTAAGGGTGTCAATTTATAATCCATCTATTTTGTTTCCTTCTTCTTTTTTCTTTTTTTTTTTATTAGTATTAACTTTTTCCTTTCAGACTTTTCTCTACTATTTCTCTACCTCCTCATAATTCTAGCCTTCTAAATCACTATATATATATATTCCTCCATTTGTTTTCCCAGTCCATTATAGGAACTCCATATTTTTTCCTAGTACTCTACACTGCCTACACAAGTTAAATATTCATCTCATTAAGTCTCATTTTGCCCCTCTTCTAACTTTTATCAACATTTCTATTATCCTTCTGCCTTCCTTACATCTTTTGATTCCTCTGGCCCTAACCTTTTCCCTTCAAGGGAACATAGAAAGAAGCAAGGAAATAAAATAAGAAGAGAAACTGCCAAAGAGAAAACTTAACTCACACGCAGAACCAACAGCTAAATAAAATTCTGGAGCATAGAGAAAAGCTAATCAACTGAACAAACCCATCAAGATAATATGATGACCAGAGGGCAACAGAAAAATACAAATGACTCTGAAAAACTGGAAAACATGGACCAGTCCAGTGCACAAAATAAAAACCAGGAAGCAATGCAGTACATCGAACAACTAATCAAAGCTATCCAAACAAATATCATGGACCAACTTAAAGAACTGAAGGAAGAGATTAAGGATATAAAGAAGACACTGGGAGAACATACTGAAAAAATTGCTAACACACCTAAAAAGGTAATGGATATGATGGCGAACAAAGACACAAGTCAAGAAATGAAAAAGACGCTGGACACACATGGCAGCAGAATTGAACAGGCAGAGGAAAGAATTAATGATATGGAAGACAATACAGTTGAAATCAAAGAGATTGTAGAAAAGATAGACAAAAAGATAGAAAAAATCCAGTATGGTCTCAGGGAATTAACCGATAATGCAAGACACACAAACATACGCATTATGGGCATCCCAGAAGGAGAAGAGAAGGGAAAAGGAACAGAAGGAGTGTTGAAGGAAGTTATGGCTGAAAACTTCCCAACTCTATTGAGAGAGATGGATGTACAGACCCAGGAAGCACAGCGCACCCCAAATAGTATAAATCCCAACAGGCCAACTCCAAGACATATACTTGTCAAACTGTCCAATGCTCAAGACAAAGAGAAAATACTCAAGGCAGCAAGAGAAAAGAGAACCATCACATACAAGGGAAGCACAATAAGATTAAGTGCTGATTTCTCAGCTGAAACCATGGAGGCAAGAAGACAGTGGTATGACATAGTCAAAACACTAAAAGAAAAAAACTTCCACCCACAAATTCTCTATCCAGCAAAATTGGCATTCAAAAATGATGGAGAGTTCAAAATATTCACAGATAAACAGCAATTAAGAGAGTATGTCAAGAAGAAACCAGCACTTCAAGAAATACTAAAGGAATCTCTACAAATTGAAAGGAAAAAACAAAGGAGAGAGAGTTGGAGGAGAGTTTAAAAACAACTGAAAACTCAAAAAGAGAAACAAAACAACATATGACATACATTAACCCAAAGAAAAAATGACTGAAGTAAGAAATTCGTTACGAGTAATAACACTGAATGTTAATGGATTAAATTCACCAATCAAAAGACACAGATTGGCAGAATGGATAAGAAAATATGATCCATCTATATGCTGTCTACAAGAAACCCACCTTCGGCCCAGGGATTCAAGGAGGCTGAAAGTGAATGGCTGGAAAACCATTTTACAAGTTAACAATAGCCAAAAAAGGGCAGGAGTAGCTATTCTAATATCAGACAAAATAGACTTTAAATGCAAAACTATTGTAAGAGACAAAGATGGACACTACATATTAGTAAAAGGAGTAATCTCTCAAGAAGAGAGAACAATCATCAACATTTACGCACTTAATCGAGGTGCCTCAAAATACATGCGGCAAACTCTGGAAAAACTAAGAGGAGAAATAAATTCCTCTACAATTATAGCAGGGGACTTCAACACACCACTATCATCATTAGACAGAACATCTAGGCAGAGAATCAATAAAGAAACGAAGGCACTCAACAATACATTAGAAGATTTGGACTTAATAGACATATACAGAACACTACATCCAAATACAGCGGGATTTACAATCTTCTCCAGTGCACATGGAACATACTCTAAAATAGACCACATGCTAGGCCAAAAAGCAACACTCAATGAATTCAGAAAGATTGAGATTATACAAAGTAATTTCTCTGACCACAACGGAATGAAGTTGGAAATCAATAAGGGCCAGAGAAACAGTTTAGGCACAAGGATATGGAAGTTAAACAACACACTCTTAGACAAACAGTGGGTCAAAGAGGAAATTTCAAAAGAAATCAGTAACTACATTGAAACTAATGAAAACAACAACACAACATATCAAAACCTATGGGATGCAGCGAAAGCAGTCCTGAGAGGGAAGTTCATAGCCATAAATTCATATATTAGAAAAGAAGAAAGAGCTAAAATTGAAGACCTAACTGCACACTTGGAGGAATTGGAAAAACAACAACAAACTAAACCTAAAGGAAGTAGAAAACAGGAAATAACCAAGATTAGAGCAGAACTAAATGAAATAGAGAATAAGAAAACACTGGAAACAATAAACAAAACCAAAAGCTGGTTCTTCGAGAATATCAACAAAATTGACAAACCCTTAGCCAGACTAACAAAGAAAAAGAGAGAACAGATGCAAATACATAAAATAAGGAATGAGCAAGGTGATATCACTACTGACCCCACAGAAATAAATAGTATCATAAGAGGATAATTTGAAAAATTATATGCCAACAAGAATGACAATTTAGAGGAAATGGACAGGTTTCTAGAAACCCACAAACAGCCAACATTGATGAAAGAAGAAATAGATGAACTCAACAGCCCAATTACAAGTAAAGAGATAGACTCAGTCATTAAAAACCTCCCAACTAAGAAGAGTCCAGGACCATATGGCTTCACAGCTGAATTCTACCAAACATTCCGGAAAGAGCTAACACCAATTCTACTTAAGCTCTTCCAAAAAATAGAAGTAGAAGGAATACTACCTAACTCATTCTATGATGCCAACATTACCCTAATATCAAAACGAAATAAAGATACCACAAGAAAGGAAAATTACAGACCAATTTCTCTAATGAACCTAGATGCTAATTTCCTTAACAAAATACTTGCTAATCGCATTCAACAACATATCAAAAGGATTATACACCATGACCAAGTGGGTTTCATCCCAGGTATGCAAGGATGGTTCAATATAAGAAAATCAATCAATGTAATACACCACATAATCAAACTGAAAGAAAAAAATCACATGATCATCTCTATAGATGCAGAAAAAGCATTCGACAAAATACAGCACTCTTTCCTCATAAAAACACTACAAAAGATAGGAATAGATGGAAACTTTATGAAAATGATAAAGGGTATATATGAAAAACCCAAAGCTAACATCATTTTCAACGGTGAAATCCTAAAAGCCTTCCCTCTGAGATCGGGAACAAGACAAAGATGCCCACTATCACCACTCCTATTTAACATTGTCTTAGAAGTACTTGCACGAGCACTGAGACAAGAAAAGGACATAAAAGGCATCCAGTTTGGAAAAGAAGAAGTAAAAATTTCATTATTTGCAGATGACATGATCCTATACATAGAAAGCCCTGAGAAATGGACAACAAGGCTTCTAGAACTTATAAAGGAGTTCAGTAATGTTGCAGGTTATAAGATCAATGCTCAAAAATCAGTAGCATTTCTATACACCAATAAGCAGCAAACTGAGGAGGAAATCAGGAAAAAAATACCATTTACAATAGTAAACAAAAGAATCAAATACCTAGGAATAAATTTAATTAAAGATGTAAAGGACTTATATACAGAAAACTACACAACACTGTTAATGGAAATCAAAGAAGACTTAAATAAATGGAAAAATATTCCCTGTTCATGGATGGGAAGATTAAACATCATCAAGATGTCTATCCTACCCAAACTAATCTACAGATTTAATGCAATCCCAATAAAAGTCAACACTATATTTTTTAAGGAACTGGAAAATCTAACCACAAAATATATTTGGAGAGGTAAGAGGCCCCGAATTGCCAAAGATATATTGAAAAAGAAAAATGAAGTTGGAGGTATCACATTACCTGACTTTAAAACAAACTACAAAGCTACAGTGATCAAAACTGCATGGTATTGGCATAAGGATAGACCTACTGACCAATGGAACCAGATTGAGAGTTCTGATATAGATCCTCGCATATACAGTCATCTGATATTTGACAAGGCCACGAAACCCACTCAGCTGGGAGAGAGTGGCCTCTTTAACAAGTGGTGCTTGGAGAACTGGATATCCATATCCAAAAGAATGAGAGAAGAATACCATCTCACACCTTATACAAAAATCAACTCAAGATGGATCAAAGATCTAAATATAGGAGCCAAAACCATAAAAACCTTGGAAGATAATGTAGGGAAGCATCTACAGGACCTTGTAATAGGAAATGGTTTCATGAACTTCACAGCCAAAGCACGAGCAGCAAGAGAAAAAATTGATAAATGGGATCTCCTCAAAATTAAAAACTTCTGCACCTCTAAGGATGTTATTAAGAAAATAAAAAGGCAACCTACCCAATGGGAAAAAATATTCGGCAACCATGTATCTGATAGGAGCCTAATATCCTGCATATATAAAGAAATCCTTCACCTCGAAAATAAAAGGACAAACAACCCATATAAAAAATGGGCAAGTGACCTGAAAAGACACTTCTCCAAGGAAGAAATACAAATGGCTAAAAAGCACATGAAAAAATGCTCAACATCACTTGCTATCAGGGAAATGCAAATCAAAACTACAATGAGATACCATCTTACACCCATCAGAATGGCAGCTATTAAAAAAACAGGAGACACTAAATGTTGGAGAGGATGTGGAGGAATAGGAACCCTCATCCACTGCTGGTGGGACTGCGGTATGGTCCAGCCACTGTGGAGGACAGTTTGGCGGTTCCTCAGAAAACTTGCAATAGATCTTCCAT